>JAJOOR010003645.1:0-47430 GCA_036250505.1 Solanum acaule | reverse complement strand
CCCCCCCCCCCCCCCCCCTGGTGGTTCCCACAGAAGAGTCACAGTCCATGCAGACTGTATTTTTCTCTACTCTTCAACTTTCTACACGAAAAGCTTGTGATTCCTTTCCTCTACCAAAAGAGACTCCTAAAAAGTAAGATACTCCTTTCAAATCCTTAACGCACTCCTGCTTCGTTTTAATTTATTTATCTGATTTCTATTTAATATGAATTTATATTTTGATGTCTTAAATTAAATACATATAGAATTTATAAAATATTTATTTTATTCTTGTATTAAACATATTATAAAAAAGTTAAAATTAGAAATATTTGTAAAAACAAATTTAGAAAAATAAGATAAGTAAATTAAAATGTTGTGAGTATATATATTATCTGTCACATCGAAATTCTTGCATGGAATTTGTCTTTGAGTCCTTCCCACCTTAACCATGTATCTTAGAATTCTCTGAATCTTGTTCAAATAGTGTGGGTGGACCACATCAAGATATACCATTGCCACCCAAAATGTCATTAATCATGTTTGTTTGATTTTTCCATCTGTTTGTATCAAACAAATAGTGAACCACTTATACTAATAAAGAATAAGAGTAAGAAATAGAGCAAAACTTAGAAATATAAGATTATCTAGTCATGTATTGCAAAACTAATTCGTTAGGATTAGGCGAATGCTTATGGCTCACGCCATGAATGTTTGGGAATTAGGGTGTTTGTATTGTCTATGTGCTTAATCTTAAGATTATGGTATAGTGGTGGGACTGTTTTATCTTTAATTAGAGGTTCGGGTTCGAGCCCTCTTTATGGAGAAAATTATGTTGGGAGAGTCATCTCCGAAGGGGCTTTGCGTGCGCGATTCGTATTTAGTCAAGGTTCTAATGCATGCTCCAAACAACACGAGATGGGGAATTACAAAAAAAAAAAAAAGCATTAGGGGTCGTCTAGTACAAAGACTAATTATTCTTGAATTATAATTCTAAAATTATTATTTTTTGTTTTTTTTATTTGTCACTGTTTCCCTTTTTAGACTCGTACAATATAAATTTGACTAACATTTTTAAATGTCTTTTTTCATCATATTAAATATGGAAAAATTACAGTTTATAATACTTACGGATTTTGAAAATATAATTTTTTATCGTAAAATCTCAACTTAATATAATCTAATTTAACGTTGAAAATTAGTCAAATTGACTCTAAAAACGCAAATGACAACTAAAAAGGAACAAATAAAGTAATTTGTTGACTAATTTATTTCATCTGAAAAATGAGATAAAATGAAATTTCAAATTGAATGGAAAAAAATGTGATATTTCATAATTAAATTTGGAATTTAATTTTCAATCAAATATAAATCGAATTTTTAAATATCTCACATTACCCACGTACCAAACAACCCCCTAAAGGCTCATATACTTCTCACTTTTCAACGGTCTGCTTACTAAAAGGTTGAAACGTTCCAAATGCACTTGTCATCCTACTTTTTCCCTCCTATTTTTTGCACAATATTACAAACAAACACCAACAATAATAAATAGTAAAAACAAGACTATAAATGATATAAGAAGATTTTCTCTAAAAAGGCTTTTCTTTTCCTTCTTTTTTTTTCTGGGAATTATATGAAGTAAAGTACATTAAAGACTCCTCCATCCGTTACACTAAACTTTAAAACCTACCTTCACCAAATCTTGGGTCCATGTTAGGAAATGTACAATCTAAACCGGGCCTAACTCTCTTACTAAACCGGTTCTGTTTTTTACCCTTACTAACTTAACTCCGGTTCACATTTTTTTTTCATCTAAAATTCCTTCCTTTCCTAACTAAAAATAAAATTCCCTAAAAAGCAAATAAAATATCTTCAAAAACTCTGAACCGGCTGAGCTAAACCGGTTTCTTCTGATTGCTTCTTCCGCCGCATCTCCAGAACTTTCCGGTGATTGTTTGAGTGCAACTCGGTGGAAAACGTCGGGCTGCATGCCGGACGGTACTCCGGTAGCAGCCGACCGGACTTGAAGCGAACCCCACAAGCATTGCAAAGAGTTTTTGCGCCCATTGGACCGGCTCGCCACTGTGGGGTTTTCTGAACCCCACAATGGCTGCACCGCCGTGGTTGCTGAGGCCCATTTCCACCATGTGGCGTCGGTTTCTTCTTCAGCTTCTTAGCCAGCGGTTTACCTGGTGACTCGGCAGAGTGAACCGGAGTTGGGTAAAGGAACCAAGAAGCAGTAGGAGATGACGACATGGTTGTGGTGGAAGATGAGGAAGTTGAAGAAGAAGATGAGTCGGTCAATGAACCTGAACAGGCTGGCCAAACTCGGACGCTAGTCCTTCCTCGCTTAGTTCTTGCCTTGGTTTGAACCGGAGTTGCAAAACAGGGCTTCTTCTCTTGAACCGGAATTTCTCCGTCGCCTGTTTTTTTCTCAACCGGCAATTTTCCGGCAGGATAAGCAAGTGAATACCCAGAAAACGAGTCTTCAACAAAATGAGACAGCCATTCAAGGCTATCCAAGTCATCAGTCTGTTGCAAAAAAAAAAAAAAAATCGCTCTGTTACCTTCAGTTCAAGAACTAAGAAGAAAAACGTTTCTTTTTTCATAAAAAATAAAACTTTACAGCAAAATCCAAACAGGGGTTTTTGGGAAGACTCACCGGAACACTGATTTCACTAACAGGAAGAGAAGCAAAATCTTCTTTAACAGAAATGGTGACTTTCTCCTTGTCATCAATTTCTGTTTTTTTCAGAGGAGAAACAGAAATTGAAACAGAGCATGGTTTTTGAACAGAGATATCTTCTCCCCCCTGGTTTTTTCCTTCTTCTTCTTCACCTTCACCTTCAACAAAGCCATTGGAGAAGTCAAGCAGGTCGTCAACGAAGAAATCATCGCCGGAGACTCCATTTTGACCTGCGCCGGCAGCAGATATGTCATCCCCAAAGGTCTGGTTTTGGGTCATTTTCAATGGTGTCTCCGGCACAAAACTGTTTCTCAAAGCCCCCTCCACACAGTCCATTTCCTAATAACAGTTACACAAAGCAAATTCAGAACAAGAAACACAAAAAGATTGAAACTTTGAGAGGTTTAAAGAAGAAAAAAATAAAAGTACCTGGATATATAGAAGATAAGAGAAGAGGAAGATGAAGAAGGTGGATGAGGAGATAGGGAATAAATATTTTTTTCTTTCTTCCTTAAAACTTCTCCTAAATACTTTTTTTCTTACCCTGTTTCTCTTTTTATTTTTCCTTTGTACTTTTCTGTGGGGGGATTTCATTTAAATAGTACCCAGTATTTATAACTTATTTTCTGACTATAAAAGATTTAGGAGATTTCAATTCATAATTTATTATTAATTTTATGTCCATTTTATAAGATATTTTTATTACTACAGTCTACATGCATAAGTGCTGAAAAAAAAAGTCTTCTTTTTCTAATTCAATTAGTAAATGGTCATTAAAGATAATTTTCTACTAAACATTCAATGGATTGACTTATATTAAGTATAAATATAAATACCAAACTAACAATTTGACTTATTCCTACTCATGATATTCTATGTAATTTGGGCGAAATAATTTTATTTGCATTTAAAATTGTCTTTTATTTTATGTCCTATTATTTACATAATTTTATTTATTTATACGTAATTAGAAAAATATTATTTTGTAGCAAAAGCTATCAAACTTTAATATCTAAAATCGCTTTTTTTCATGGATAAATCAAAGGATAAATGTGTGAATATTATAAAACCTTATTATTTCCAAGTTGGCTACTTTAATAAAGCGTTATGGAGCCAAATAGCTTACAAAATTTGAAAATAATGTGATGAAATTAAACGAAACTGCCAAAAAATAATTGTTCATTTACTTTTAGGAGGTGAAACTTTTCTTGTTTTAGAAGATTGGTCCCATATCTTTTGACTAATTAATTACGTATGCTTATCTTAGCTACCGCTTTATTCGGCGCTCTATGTACCAATTTACCAATTAATTTGTTTTCCCGCTCTTTACACTTTTCTAATTTCCATCAAAAAAAGAAAATTTGCTCAATTAATTATTTGTACTTCCAATCTTCTTGCTCCCTTGTAAAATTACTATAGATTCATTAAAATAGCTATACTAGTCAATAAATAATGTTGTTAAGGATAAAATAAATATTTTAAAGTTAAATTGCTACGTAATAAAAAAATATGTCATTGTTTTTTTGATTAATTAAAAAAGAAGTAAGTCATATAAACTGAGATAGAGGGAGCAATATAATTTAATTTCCAAATAAAACTAGTCATGATTACTAGAATATTTTTCTTTGACTGAAATTTCTTTATATGTTTTTTTTTCAAATATTATAAGCTATTAATAACTGTGATTTATTATACCTTTTTTATTTCAATTTATATGACTCACTTTTCTTCTTAGTCAATCTAAAATGAAGTAACACATTTCTATATTTATTAATAATTTAACTTTAAAATTCTCATTTGACCATAAATGAAAAAGTCTTTCTTTTTTCTAGAACTTCTATTAAGTCAAACTATATTACATAAATTTGGATGGAGGAAACAATATTTTTCCGTAGTTTCTAAATGTATATATTTTATTTTATAAATCTTAACTCTTTTATGTCTGAATTCATAGTCAAAATTTAGAAGTTTGAATCTCAAAAATTGTTTCGCACGTGGAACAAAATGAATAATACTTTTTATATAAATTTTAATTTTTTATTTAAAAGACTTGAACATCCATCCTACGCACCAAAAATTAGATAGTTGATTATCTTGTACTCTAAATCATCTAGTATAAATTTTATTGTTTATTTATCTTTGCAATTTCAAAAGAAAAAGTAATTGCAATAACTTTTGAAGTTGAAGATGAGTGAAATCACTTTGCATGCGCATGTATTGCCCATGAAAGAATGGTTGTAATTTGCACGTAAAGTATACCACTGACCTAATTTTCGATTCTGGGTGGTTCGTCTAATGCAAGAATTCACTTCATGATGTTCATTGCATAGTGGGAAAATCAAAGTCACAAATAAATCCAAATAATCTGACCTCAATTATACATTATTGGTTTCCTTTTTTACACCCAATATAACATGTTTTTTGAATTTGCACTAAAAATATTAAAATTTGTACAATTCCCTTTATTTTTTGGGTTTAGAAAATAATTCCCAGTAAAAATTTAAGAAAATATATGGTTTAATATCACAGTCTCATTTTATATTGTTTACTCTTTAAATATTCAATTCTAGACATGCGAGGTGTTAGAGTCTCGTGTTAGTTCTTAGGGAGGTGAAGGCTTTTTATATGGTTTTAGATTAATCTTTACTTTATGATTTAACTTTTTGAATTTAGTTTTGTTCAAGGTTTATTTCTTATCATGATATTATAAAATCATGCTTATCTGACTTATCTCAATTTACTGTTTAATTGATGTTGCGCCAAACTTAATTATATAGTTGGAAAACAACCGCTAACAATTTATTACATTTTGCTCTGTCTACACCTATGATATATATTATTTTTTTCTCGTACAAAAATGTTGCAGTATGATTCTTATGTTTATTTATTTTGTTAGAAACACACTATGGTCTATATATATTATTATGAACGTCGCTCGTTTAATAATCAAGGAAAACAATTTATTTATAACTAAATAATTCTCTATTCCTCTCTACTACTTTTCTAAGACATGAGACTAATAGCTAGTACTATTGTACTAACATTCTTATTATAATAATAATGCAAAAACTAATTAAAAGTAGGAAGTAGAAATCATATATTTCTATACTGTATATTCTGATTAAAAAATCATATTTATTTAATTAGTAAATTACAAACATGTAGTGTGCATGTAATGATAATGAAGATATATGGCATAATCCCTTGGAAGCAAAGAGTGCTAAAAGTAGATGAAAGCATAGCCAGTTGCTTCCCCACCACCATTTGTCTCCTTCTCCAATGATTCCTTTGCAAATCCAACTGCTGTCTCTTGTATCTTGTGTATATTTTATTTACTAGTTACCAAAGCTCGAATAAGTTTGGGCTCAATATATATTATTTTATTTATTTTAATTTTATAATTTTTTTGTCAATTATTATTATAATATTTTAACGTACTTTTTAAATAATATATACGGCACATGCGATATTTTGAGAGTCATAATTTGTAAGCAGCCACAATAAATCTAAAATGACTAAATTATCCTCGAACTTAATGGATATTTCTGAAAAGCATACACGTCGACCGAGATATCACTCTTGAAAAAAAAAGCTTCAACGACATGATATGCCAACTAGGAGAAAGTAAAACTTTTGAAGTGTTCAGTATATTTGGAGGAAAATAATGATAGTTGAATGATATTTTGGTCCTAAATGAAACATAAATGATATTTCAAGACAATTTTCTAAACTTGGGTGACCATTTAGGGAATTGACTCATATTAGTAATGGATATAATTTAAGAATATATATATATATATGACTAATTAAAAACTTACAAGGAGGGTATTTTTAATTTGTGAGACCACTAATCGATTCTTTTCTTTTGAAGTAATACGTATAAGTTGATTGAAAATTTGCTCGAGTTGCAACTTGCATATCTAAACTATAATTTAATAATAATGTGTCTATAGTAGTCATGAACAAATAAGTTTAATAAAATATATATCATAAGCTACTTTTTAAAAATATTTATAATTTATAAATTCTAATTCTGTCTTTAGGTCGATGTTGCTACTTACAACAACGAGCGAGGACAAAATTGGTATACTGAATCGGATTATAGATAAAATTTGGAGATTTTTATCTTTTAGAAGAAAGTGAAATAAGAAAAAAAAATTAAATAAAACACGAGACTTTGAAAAAAAGGAATAATGTTCAAGAAAAATTAATAGATACCAAAATGTGCGACGGTTTTTACATTGTAAATAATTTAGCCCGCCGGCTCAATGTCGTAATATAGCAGGCCGGTAACACGTGTAATTTTTTGATAGGACAAAGAAAATCTGGCAGTTTGACTGGCATCAAAAATAATTTTTACAATTTCGAGGTTAAGGTTTTATCCTATGGTCGAGTATAATATCATTGACCAGCTACTACAATTTTTTTAAAAAAACTTTGAATTGAATAGAATAACTTGGGGATGAGAATTTTTTTTGGTAGGAAGCGTTTCTCCTCCAATGAAGTCTTATAAGGTGTGAATATAAAAATATTATATTTGGATCTAATTCAATCCTCAAAATTTAGCTCATAATTACAAAAGCTAGCTCATAATTCATATAAGGAGATTGTTAGTATATTCTCCAATCAATGTGGGACTTTCACCACTCTAACACCCTCCGTTACGTCCAGACCCAATTTGAGCGTGGATCAGAAGTCTAAACGAGGATGAACCTGGCCCTGATACAATATAAAAATATGATATCTAAGACTAACTCAATCCAAAAGCTGGTTCATTAGGAGAGGATCACTCAAGTTCACATAAGGAGATTGTAGTCTATTTCCCAATCAATATGAGACACTCACTCTAACAGTGAATTCAAAATAGTTGAACTTCAACGTGGATACCAGATATCTAGTGGAAAGTCAAAAAATTAATAAAATAGAATAACCCGAAAAAGAAAAAGAAAAAAATGAAAAAAGTAAATGCATATAATTGGCGCCCACTTTCATCATCCTCGGCGTTACAAATACAATCTCCTCGCAATGTGCAGCCTACCAAAATTCAGAATATCCATGTATCTGGATAACCTATGTCTGTGTCATTATTACCTTATTGCCCCTCTTACATGCAAACTTCAACTCTACTTACATGTATTATAATTTCCAAAGCAAACTCATGTTTATTGAAAGGATTAAACGCACAATAGTCTATACATGAACTCCCAAAGACCAAAATTGTTGTAATATTACGCACTATCAATACAATATATAATCTAATCAATTATAATAGATTGCTATCATGTTTTTTAAAGTTAGTATTCCCTGTCTCAATTTATACGAGTTAGTTTGACTTGACACAAATTTTAAGAAAAAAAAAAAAGATAAACAAAAAGATACCGACATACGAGGAAGTCGAAGGAAGTAGGTTTCCACTTTCCTAAAACGTCCTTATGTGTAGTACCATTTTTTGCTTCATTACATTACATTTCTTGCAATGCCAACTTTACTTATTAGCTACTCCTCTTTCCAAGTTTATACTGAAATTCAAAATCTTTATGAAATTTGTTTGAAATAGTTACGTGTAGTCGTGTAGATATCTTATACTACTACATAATTCTATAAAAATAAAACACCTTTTTTAAAAAAACATTTGTTTATATAATTGTACAAAGGGTCCAAAAGTATATGGAAGAAAAACGATAGATAAGAGAGTACTAATTCTAAGAAATAAAAGAAAAATATATGATAATTCATTGTATATATAAAGTCTCAATTTCTAGGAATGTTAAAACAGTTTAGAGGAACTAAAGTGGAAAAAGCTAAAGGTGAAATACTTTTTTGAACTAATTTTTACCTCTATAAAGTGGAATACACCCAATTAGTAACATTTTCTTGTAAATATGATCACTTTTACTAAAGGAACAAGTTAGTTAGACCATATAAAGTTATTATCACTGCATTATTATCTGTTTTCAGTACAATTCATAAATAGAGGTAATTAATTCACCGATTAAATACTCACCCCTTCACCCATAAAATGAATATATATATATATATATAGTAACAAAATTATTTCCTTTCATGCTTAAAAAGTAGCAGTAGTATTCATAGTACTCTATTGTTTATTGATTTGGTTTCAACCACAATTTTTGTTTGTAAGAATAGCTAAGCACAAAAGTGAAAATTTTCTAAAATTTGGCACCACAAAAATTTCCATCTAACCTCTCATGTGCTTTAACAACCACTTGGTGAGTCGATGCCGTGGTACCCAAAAGGAATGTGCATTTGTTAATTTTAGGAGCATGAAAGTTTTTCACTTTTTTTTTTGGAGTTAAACTCTGAATAATATGTTTGGTCATAAAATTTTTGAAAAATAAAGTTGAATTCTAGAATTCGAAAAAACAATTAAAAAAAAGTATTTTGACTCCTAATTGCCTTTATAAAGTTAAACACAACTCCAATTTATATTCATGGTCAAACACAACAATTTTCAAATATCATTTTTCACCTTGAAAATAATTTTTTTTTTCAAATTTCATAATAAAACATGGTCAAACCCATCCAAGTACTCCCTCCATCTCAAATTACTATTTATTTGTCTAATTTTTAATAAAATGGTTATCTTAAATTATTTGTTATTTTAAAAGTTCAAGACAAAATTAATTATTTCCCCCCAGTTTTATCATTGAATACTAGTAATTATGAAAATATAATACTCCCTCTGTCCTTAATTACTTGTCCACTTTTGAATTGACACACCTATTAAGAAAACAATGATTGACATAGTGAGTTTATCATTTTATCCCCATTAATTATAAAGTGGATGAATTAAAAACTTAAGATTTTAATATATTTTTTTACCTTTTTCAAAGTAATTAATTAAGAATATATTAGGTAAAAAGAATTTGTCCTTTCTTGATTTGTCAAAATGAACAAGTAATTAGGGACAATTAAAAAAGGAAAAGTGGACGAATACTTAGGAACAGAGAGGGTATATAATTAACAGAATAAATATTCAACACAAAATTATATCATAAAACACAAATAATGGTAAAATAATTTAAAACTTCTTTCAATTAATATTTTCTTCCAGGGGAAAAAGATTTGGTCAAGTAAATTTCAATGGTCTCAAATACTTTTGTATCCTAATGTACATTGAACTCTGTGTTTTAACTTTTAAGTATCAGAATCCCTCTACATTTTTCCAAAAATTATGTTCACAATTTAAATCTTCATATAAACCCTCTTCGCGTTGAAACCATTCCGAGTTACTCTGTTCGGTCACTTTTGATTTTTCAGTTTGAACATTATACGTTTTTAAAAAAAATAAAAATTGATATGAATATTTTATCACAATATTTATATTAATTATTAGTATTTAGTCTAATTAAATTTTGACAAATAAATAATTAATATTGATAGTAAAACATGAAAAAAAGTGTTTTTCTCTTGAAATGCTAAAATGAAAAATAAAATGACAAAATATTTTTATTATAGTGAACAAATAAAAATAAATAGAGGAAGTGAAAGAAAAACATTTAAAATTATATCTAAATATATATGATATAACTTTGAGTACCAATGCAAAGTGTGAATATTAACGTGAAATTCCAAATTTTGAGACGTAGGAATTTCCTGTCAACATTCACACGTAACGTATTGACGATTTAATTGACTATCTAAATTTTGTGGGTTTTGAATTTTAACTTCCTAAATTTATCAAGTTATAAAATACTAATTTATACATATTAATTAGATTTATCAAGACAAATAATATAATACCGAGTTTTTACCAAAGTTTAAAGCTGTGCAAATTTATGAGAGAAATTGATTAATTAATTTGAGGTGATAAAAATTTAAGCATTAAAAGCTTGAATTTTCACTTATTTAATTGAAATGAGAAACTCACATGGTATAGTGGCAGATATGTTCATCAGCATCTTGCCTCTCAATGTGGACCCATCTTATGTCTGAAAATCCAAATATGAAGCAAGGGGGTGTGGATTGAAATAAAAGTTTCCATAAACAATCCAGAATATTTATGAAAAAAGTCTGTTTCTTTTTAAAACAAAAAATAACATTACTCTACTAATTTTCAAATAAAACCAAAAATATATATCAAAATTTGGTTTCCCCCTCTAAAAAAGTATACATCAATTAATGCATGAAACATGAAGTGGTAGTCTATGTCTGTGTGTGTCCTCTTTCAAGTATATACCTAGGTAATATTACCTTCCTTTATGTTTCAAATATTACATATATAGTTCTTTCATGTTACCCTATTTCTCCGTAAGAAATGACTAGAAAAATACCCCCCAATCATATATATCGTTTTAGTTTTGACATAGAAGAAACTAAGGGCTCGTTTGGTGTGAGGGATAAGCATAAATAGTCCTGGGATATAAAAATAGTTCTGGGATAAAATCTAGATGACTTGTTTAGTTGACATATGTTTGGGATAACTTATCCCACCATTTATAGCATAGTGATGGGATAAGTTATTCCAGGATAACTAACCCCAGGATAGCTTATCCTGACTAGTTCCCAACCAAACGACCCCTAATTCTATATATCTCAATGTATTGGGCTAATAATTAAGAGCCCAATAGGAGTCCCTAGCTAGCTTCCCAAGTTATAACTTATAAGGAATGTATAGTCCAGGTTTAAGAAAAGGGCCCAAGGCAACAATTAACTAGACCTCCCCATGAAACTGAATATAATAAGTATTGGATAATGCTTCCTTTTAACGTCAAGTAAATATAATTTAATACTCCCTCTGCTCCAATTTACTTGCTAAATTTTGATTTGACACATTTGTTAAGAAAATAATGACTGATATAGTTAATTTATCTTTACTCAAATTTTTGACAAGGTCTCAAACATATTTACTCACTACATTAACTCAATATTAATAAATTGATGGTATAATAGGAAAAAAATTGTTCTTTCTTAATTTGTTAAAAAATGACGAGTAAAAGTAGAAAATATTTGTCAAGTAAATCGAAACATAGGGAGTAACATAGTTTCATAGAAGAGAGTGCTTAATGGTTGAATCATAAGGTATCCAACTCTTTTTTCAACCTTTGAACCCGACTTGAACTTACCTTTAGAGCTTCGCGAGCTCTAAACGTTCACTCTTTCATCATTAACTAGTCTATTTTTGCACTCCTCTAGAAGCATTCCTCCTTGGATTCTATCGTATAGTTGAAGAAACAAAATTGATGGAGGCTAATACATTACAATCTAACGAGAGGGTGTTTGGTCTAGTGGTATGATTCTCGCTTCGGGTGCGAGAGGTCGTGAGTTCGATTCTCGCAACACCCCATTATTTTATTTTCCTTTTTCTCCAACAAAAATAAAATAAAAATAAAGTGCACCAGCCGGGAATCGAACCCGGGTCTGTACCGTGGCAGGGTACTATTCTACCACTGGTGCCTTGTGTACTTCTTTTTTCTTTTATTGATAATATTATTTTCATCGTAATTTTCTATATACTAATTGCATTATACTATATTGTTTTGATGAATAAAATAAGATTATTAGATAATAAACAAAGTAAAAAGGAAAAAAATAAAGTAACAACCATCCCATCAAATTAGTGGATACAATACAAAAACGATTAATAGCAATTAAAACAAGAGCATGGTCAAATCAACAATACAATACAGTGAACAATCTTCTAACAGAATTTGTAAAATCATCATTAGTTTAAACCATTGAGGATATTGATGTAGAACTCTGCAAGGTTGCTTTTGAAAAATCAACTTTATTCAGTATCTACTAATAACATTTGAGTGATTACAACTGAAATACAATACATTATGAAGGAACAATCATGTCGAAAATGAAAAATAAATAAAGAAAAGGGAAATATTGTGTTTGAAGGTTTCCACTATGTGTGTTTACAAGGAGGAAGTGGAGCACCACACAAGCCAGGATTTCCCAAAAATGCAGACTTTGGGATATTAGCTTTATGAGGAGGGATACTACCGCTTAGTCGATTTCCCGATACATCAAATTCTTGAAGGTCTTTCAAATTCAGAACTTGTGCTGGTATTGCACCTTCCAAATTGTTATTTGAAAGTAAAATTGTTTTCAGTTCCTTGGCATTCCCAAGTTCTGTTGGAATTCCACCTGTTAGCCCATTCTCAGCTAGTTTAATTTCCTGCAAAGTTGTCAAATTTCCCAGTGATTTTGGTATGTGTCCTGTCAATGGATTGTGGGACAAACTTAGTGACAAAATAGAATCCATGACAGGTTCATTTCCGCTGTTTTCGTCTAATGGTCCAGTGAACATGTTGTATTCAAGATCAATAGAATTGTAGTGACCAAGGGGGTCTTGAAAATTCTTGGAGAAAATTGCTCTCAAGTTGCCTGAAAATCTGTTTGAGTGAAGATCAAGATCCATCAAAAGTGTCAGGTTCTTGAACTCATCAGGGATTGATGAATAGAAGGCGTTGTTTGATAAATTCAAGAGTGAAAGGTTGGTCATGTTACCAATCCATGTAGGTAATTTTCCTGTCAAACCATTGTTTGATAAATCAAGTGTTGATAATGAAGATGAAGCCAACCAACTTGGGAGGTTCCCTCTGATCCCAGTCTTCGCCAAAAGGAGACGAAATAGTCTTAGTTTCTTGAACCAGTTTGGTATTCTTGAAAGCCCCAAAGGATTAAATGACAGATCCAATGTCTGTAAACTCACTAACTTCACAAGCTGATGAGGGATTTCACCACTGAGCTTATTTTTCGACAAATCTAGTATCTGTAGATTCTTTAGATTACCAAAACTTGATGGGATTTTCCCTGTAAATAGATTATTGGAAAAGTACATATCAGTGAGAGTTACAAGATGTCCAATTGTTGCAGGCAGTTTTCCACTTAACTTGTTGTTCTCAAATATTAGCCTTTGGATCTTTGGAAGATTGCCAATAGAAGGTGGAATGCTGCCACTCAGCTGGTTTTCGGATAAACGGCAGAACACCAATGAGCTAAGACCAGATATTGATGAAGGAATTTTTCCCCTCAATTGGTTTTGGTTCAGATACATTAGAGATACTTGGGAAAGGTTTCCAATAGAGTTTGGTATCTTTCCAGATAACTGATTCTCAGACAAATCAACATATGCAAGATTTTTTAATCTTCCTATACTCTCTGGAATGCTTCCAAAGAACTTATTTCGACTCATATCAAGCTTGGTCAATGATACTAAATTCCCAATTGAAGATGGTATTGGACCTGAAAGTTGATTTGCTGATAAACCAAGTTCTGAGAGTGAAAGGAAGTTTTCGAAAATACTCGAAGGGATAGTACCAGATAGAGTATTATCACTGAGATAAAGCTTCTTAAGTTGGTATAGATATTTAAATGTGACAGGTATAGATCCTGAGAGTTTATTAGTATCAAGAAACAGGTAACTCAAGCGCGATAACTTGCCAAATTCAGGTGGAATAGGCCCTGTTAAGTCCTTAAGATTACTAAGATCAAGCAATTCAAGAAAAGAAAGATTAGCAAGAGAAGGAGAAAGAGTTCCAGATATTGAAGTATCGATAATGAAATCGTCCCCTGAAGAAAGGCCAGGGCGAGAGACGTTGACAACCCTTCCATTGGAATTACAAGCAATACCTTCCCAAGATTTGCAACAATCAGTTGAAAGTGTCCATGTTTGCAATAAGTTTGAAGGATCAGAACTGACTTTTTGTTTAAAGTCTAACAAAGATGTTTTATCAACCAAATGACAACATTCTAATGGCCTTGGAACAAAAACAGAGAAGATTATGTAAAAAAAGATGAAAAAGAAGGGATTTCTCCTACACCAAATTTCCATTTTTGTTGTTATGATTATTGGAAATGAAAATAAATGTATATGATTGAAATTAGGAATTTGGAGGTGTATTAAATACAGAGTAGCTTTAAACAGCTGCCTCATGCTGTTTGAGTAAATTACACACCTAAAAATATATTAGATAGGTCATGCACTTAATAAGAGTATTTTGCTTCTATTGTTTAATTCTATTTTTCCCTCCTTAGTTGGCATGAAATGAATTTAAAATTGGATCATATAGCCGATCTGGACTTGTTTTAGTTGTTATTGTAGTTACACTATCGAATTAATTTCACGTATAGTCAGGGCCGGCTCTATGCTTTGGGAAATAAGGCTTTTGCCATAGGCCCTCAAATTTCGGGGGCCCCAAATTTTTATCAAGAATAAATTATGTGTTAAAATTTTTATAGAAAAATATGATTATTTATGATAAAAAGTATAATTTTTTTAAAATATATTATTTTACCCACTTTAACATCTTTTGTACTTTGTTAAAAATAAGAATTAATAGTGAAAAATGTTGAACAAAGTGAATTACAAATTCTTTTTTATTTCTTTTTAAATTTTAGTTTCAAGCATTACTACAAGCATATTAAAATGGGTATACCAAGTCATCAACTTCTTGCGTCAAATCTATGGTTCTAACTCTTATCTTTATTTAATATTTTCAACTTATTACTTATATAATTATGTTAACAATTCATATAATAATTGCCTCACTGAAAGGATGTTTTTCAATGTTGAATTGATAAAATCTTACCTAAAACTAATAACTGAAAAAACAATATAAAATACTAATAAGTTTCATCTAAATAGCGCAAGAAAAATAAATTTTTGAATAAATACGTATATGAAGTTTGTTTATATTTTAGGCCCCGAATTAAAATCTCACTTTAAGCTCCTAATCACGTTGAGCCGGCCTGTGTATGCTGAACTACTATGACAATAAAGTTACAAAATTATTCTCGTCACACTAAAATACGCAAGTGTGACCAAACATTATATTATCACATTAAAGTAACTGAGCTATATATAATTACAGTAGAGAATTTACTTTGAGATCTTCTTTTCTGCATCATCCACCTTTTCTTTTCTATTCTTTTGCTGCATTTTGTCTAGTGGAATCTAAGTACGAGCAGTATACTCCAATTAGATGACTTTGTTAATTAGCCAATGGAAAAAGAATCAAGTTAAGACAAATTAAATATTTCTCCATACAAAAGTCCAAATTACAAACATGGCCAACCTATTGCAAATCTTGAAAACCACAAACGTTAGTAACATACTTAACATAATATAATAAGTACTAAGCTTTTATTGTGTGCAACGATGGATGAGATCTTATACTGTTGATGTATAATTCATCTATACATGTAATGTATGGTACCATTATTGGATCTTATAATGCAAGTGGGAGATGACTCATTTTGCCCAAATTGGTTTATCAAGATGCTTGTAAGATGGAGTGGGGTATGGAAAATGGTGCAAATCATGACCTTTCAATTTAGTGGCGTGCGTAGAATTTTGTTTAAATGGGGTTGGCCTATTATCATAGTTTATGTTTGTATTTGGTTTTTGGATACGATGATTGAGGACGCAAAGGTTCTAAAATGGGCATTTGGACAAAATTGTGAAATTTGAAAAAAAAAAAATAGAAGTTAAAAATAGTATACGAAAATTGGCAAGTTGTGTTTAAACATAAATACAAATTGAAATTGATTTTAAATTTTGTGAGTGATTTGAAGTGAAAGCTGTGAAAATAACTTTTTGGAGTTTTTCGAATTCTCAATTTTTTTAGAAAATTATAACATGTTCAAACAATTTTCTAGAATAATACTTACGGAAAAAGTGAAAAAATAATATCTATGGTTAAATGGGATCCGGCTCCCCTCCATTACCCCTTCCCTCCATTTTGTCAAGTGCACGTCTAGATTAGAGACATGTGTCATATTTAAAGTTTAAAGATCAAGATTATATTATATTAACAAATATCATAACCATAGTTAAGTTAACTAATTTTAGAAAATTACTCTCCAAATTTAATAAAATACAATATATTCCATACAAAATTTGATATTTATTAATATCATTAATTTCATCTTATATTTTTAATATACATAAATATTAAAATTGTAGAACACAAAACGTTTATATTTAATGTGATAAATAATAATCTTCAAATACATTTGCATTTAAAACAATGTTATCTTCTATTTCACAATACAAAAAAATATTTAAAAATATTTATTAAAAAAAAACATATATTTTTCCCCTTCAAACACAATATCCACATTTTCTCCTTGGAATATTTTTGGTATTCACGTTTAATTCTAAAAACCTTTCATCTTTTTTTTTTTTTAATTTCGTGTCTTTTATTTTATGGTTTTTTTTCCACACTGATAATTCTTATTTTTTGTTTTGTTCCTCAACATAGTATATATAATATTTCAAGAGCAAAGTTTAGTAGTACATAAATTGTTTGGATGATTCTCACCTAAAATATCATACAATTTAATAATTAAATACAAAAACATAATATGAAATTAATGATATTAATAAATATCAAATTTTATTTAGAATATATTGTAATTCTTACCAAATTTGGAGAGTAGTTTTCTAAAATTAGTTGACTTAACTATGGTTATGATATTTGTTAATATAATATAATCTTGATTTTTAAACTTTAAATATAACACATGTCTCTAATCTAGACATGCACTTGACGAAATGGAGGGAAGGGGTAATAAAGGGGATCCAGATCCGGTCAAATGGGCACAAGACTTTAGTTATGGGCACAAGACTTTAGTTTGAGTCCTCATGTATTGATATTTACTTTGCATTATTTTCAATTTTTTTAGTAAAAGAAATGTTAGATGTACTACACTCATCCACTACATAATTGATTGATGTTATATAGCATGTGATTTGCCAAGCATATGGTAAAAGAAAATTATGATTTTAATTTAGGCAACAGATAACATGGACCACCAGTTGCGGAAAAATATGGCATCCATATTCATCATAATTGACTATAGTGGAGCGGTTGCATTAGCTTGAAATTAGCAAAATTGACTGAAAAAGGTGACTGGAAAATCACTCATTCATTCAAATAAGTGCAGTTCAAGGGATGTGGTAATAAATGAAGACGGTGCAATAATTTGTATTCTTTTGTCTTGTGTAGTAAAATACTTTAATTTCAACATTTGGAGGCTTGACTATGTAGTAGCAAGTTTTATTTGAAGAGTGGGAAATTCAAATTACTCCCATTACAAGAAAGCTAGCTAGTATTATTAGGTTAGGTTCTACGTTTTCATATTAAAAGATACCCCATCTGAAAATAGATTTAATTAATATCTCTCCAACTAACGAAGAGGTCTGGAATTCGAGTTTTGGATATGAAAAAATATTTAGCAGAAAGCGCTTTCCTCCGAATGAGGTCCTATGTAACATGAATTTTGAATAATCAGACTCTAATATGAATACCGGATATCAGGCGAAAAAACAAAGAACAGAAGGTTGTACTCATTACCCCATCCATTCAAAAATTCGTCTTTTTGGACTAGATTTTTTTTAATACTAGAGTTGATCAAATATGGTGTACTATTTGTTCCAAAAACATGTGATGTGGGAGCATTATGTTGACTTTGTGGTTTTTGGGGTATAAAATAGGAGGGGAATGGCATTGGATAAAGGAAAGATTAATCTCATAAAGTGAAGATAAAATGATGTGCATCTCATAAAGTGAATAGTACATATTTTTTGGAATGATTTATAAAAAAATTACTTTTTGAGAAAGAGAAATACAGAATGTTTTTACTAATCAATTGCAATCCCATATATCCATCATAGACGTTGTTTTTGAGAAGACGTGAGACCTAAAATTTTGTACGAGATTTATGATTAATGTTGGACATTTGTAATCTATGAACTTAATAATATATCACTAGCTGTTGAGCGTGCACAAGCTAGCTAGCTATGTAGACATACAATCATTTGGATTTGTTTAGTTTTGAAGGTATGGAGATCGATTTGATCCCATAATAACAAAAAGACAGCCCACAGGGGAACTTGAGATTAATTATAAGAAAATACACAATCTTAGATCACATAATAGGTCATATCATGTGCCTATATTGGCTTTCACTTTAATATGCACTTTTTCTACTACATGTTACATGTCTCTCTACTTGTAAATACATATTTTCTTAAATATCTTTCATCTTATTGTGTAAGTTACCTATGATAAGAATAAACAATATTGTGATGGCATTCACAATTATTTTCAGTTTCTGCCGCTGCTTATAGACTTTGTATGATCATGTGTAAAGGCGAAAAAAGAACTACGTAATTTCCAGAGAAAATTTTAAAAATAGCAAACATAATACATAATAAGGTTCTATAGTTATAGTTTCAATAATTGTGCTCCATAGCTATAGTTTCATTTGCTATGGAGGCTGTAGTTTGTATATTTCGCTTGCGATACTAATGGGATAAGTAAAAACAAATTCTGCATTTATACATAACGGAATTTTTCAAAATTCCGTTTGTATATTTCGTTTGTCAATATACAAATATGATAATTTATTATGATTTTTTCATAAATCGTATATAAATAGTTAGGGTAAACATATACAAAACTCTAGATTTATACAAATCATGTGAATAACGAGAATTGGAGAAACTATAGCCGTGAATTACAACTTTCTTAAACTGTAGCTATAGTACCTAATATATGTTTGATATTCTGCATATTTTTTCCGGGCCAACTAACTAACCAAAATTCATTAATAACGCCATCACTTCTACCTAACTACCTTGTGGACTTTTGGTTTACATATTCCCATTATTTGTTACATTAAAACTTCTCAAGGTCCACCGTATCGTGAAATCCAAGTTGAAAGATATAAAATTGAACAGGTATGTCCGCCTCCTACCCCATTGATCAAATAGTGCTAATTCGAATAAAATATTTATATTTAACTTATTAATCTCTTAAAACAACATATAAAATTTAACGTGAACAAATAAAAGTGAACATAAGTACTCCTTTATATATCACTTTTCACTAGATTATGTGATGCTAAGCTAAAGTGGATTTTTGTAGATGTCAGCAGCGGAACAGGTAATGCAGCTTCTGCTCCTTGCTGATGCAATCAGAGTACCACTTCCCTAAGTTCTACCCTTTCTTTCTGCTTCCGGTTTTACCATTAAAACAAATAAAAAACTTAGGTTAAAAGGAAAGTTACAGTGCGCTCCATGTATGATGCAGCTATAGGAATTTTTTTTTTTACCATTTTGTCTTCACACGTATGACATTAGTTGTGTGATGCTTATTTTTTTTTTAATAAATGGAAGGTAGTAGTAGGGTACAAATCTATGGACCAAAAAGAATAAAACAATCAAATCTCATTTAGTTCCAATATTCGCATTAAAATTTCGACTAATTTAAATGTGTTGGGTAAGGCTTCATTTGAGGATAACGCTTCCACCAAAGAAGTTTCTATACCAATTCTCGAACTCCAGACTCGGATTAAGGAAGAAGCAAGTAAAAGTATAAGATTTGAGTTTATGGTGAACATATAATTAATGTCCAATAATCTGAAATATAATATTTTCTTTATTTTAATTTATTTATATATATTTTTTAATCCGCTTAAAAAAAAGTTTTACAAAGTCCAGGTATAGCTTGGAGATACGAGTAATTAATTAGTGGGAGAAAAGAAAAGGAGCATTATCATTCATGAGTCAGGACAAACATGTGATGGCATTTCGTCATCTTTGGACGAGCAGATCTAATCGTCGTCCGTTACGAAACCATCAAGCATCACATCTCTAATTAAATAATAGAAATTCCTAAACAATCTCCATAGCTTTCATTAAATAATAGAAATTAGAAAGATACAACTTACACCCTGAAGATATTGTTTTATAGTCCATCCTATTATTTTTCTCTCTTTGCTTCTTTTAAAGCTAATATAGACAGACATATCAATGACTATATAGTATAGTAATTGCAGTGAACTTAATAGCTTAAATTCAGAATCCGCTAATAGATTTTCCTCAACCGTCCCACAATTACTACTTCACCACATTAAGTCAGAAATCTTTATTTCTTTCTCACTCTTCACAACAATTACAACTCTACCATTGATCATATCTAAAACCCCATACATGGATAAGGTTGCAGGAAAAAAAAATATATTTATACAATACTTACTTACTAGTCCCTTCCGATAAAATTGAAACGATACAATAAAAAATAAAAATAAAAATGAGGACCTCGAAGTAAAGAGAGACATTATCACATTACTCAAGGAATGATGGGACCAAATGCCTGACACTCCGATAATGATTTCTGTTCCCCACCTTCACATAAAAATAATCTTAACGGGCACCGGTACAAACAGTTGTCTCCTAATCTCACTGTTACTGAACCCGCTTTCAGATCCAACAATGGACCCGGTATGGGTCCGAATAAATAGTTTCCTCCTAAAAGTAGCCTCTCAAACTGTGACACCCCTTCACCCGGAAACACCATTTTCAATGCATATTGGGTCGGTATCATACCCGATAACTTGTTGTTTTCTAGTGAAAGTGATGATAATCTGGGCATTAAACCCAGGAACCCGGGTAATAACCCACGGATCTCATTGTTGCTCAAGTCTGCTGCAATAAGCTGACTATTCTGAAACGAGATCCCGGGTTCCTGAACCGACCCGAATTGATTGTATGATAGGGTGAGCTGTTCGAGGGATGGGTGAGTGAAGAGACTCGCTGGCACTGACCCACTGAGTTTGTTGTGACTCAGATCGATAACTTGTACGAAATTTAGTCCGATGAGGCTCGCCGGAATGTTACCTTCTATGCTGTTGTTTCTCATCGCAAGCTCGATGAGAGAAGCCGGATAACTCGCCGGGAGTTCGCCGGAGATGGCATTATCACTAGCATCGATGAAATTCAAATTAATTAACTGATCCAACTCGGGAAAGTCGCCAGTAATCTGATTGCCTTGAAATTCGAGCCGTTTCAAATTCTTGAGACCGTTGAAACTTTGGGGAATTTTTCCCTCAAGGAAATTATTGTCAAGGTAAAGCTCTTCAAGGTTTGAAAGTGAACCCAGTGAACTCGGAATTGACCCGGATAGCAAGTTACCTGATAAACCGACTCGTTGAGCCCGAGTTAGATTCGAGAGTGACTCAGGTACTGAACCGGAGAAGGCATTATTAGTGATGTCTAAGTTTTGGAGATAAGGCAAATTCCAAGAGACAGAAGTGAGTGAACCGGAGTAATTCCACTGATCAAGAGCGAGTTCAGTGACTCGGCTAACAGAGGAAACGACAAGGTCGCAACGGAGACCACAGGTGAATTTTTCACCTCCGAGATTATCACAAGGGTCTACAGAGAAATTCCATGAATTCAGGCATGAGCCAGGTGACATTGAATTGGGGTCGACGCTATTCTTCAGCTGCTTCAAGACTTCAATGTCTTGCCAGTGAGTAGTTGAATGCGCATGCAAGAACAGAGCATATAGAACTATAAAGAACAGAACAGTAGAAATCGAAAAACAACCCATTTTCTGTGTGGTTATTATTATTATTTTCAATCGTAATGAGAATTGATGAAGAAGAAGAGCCTTCAAGATTGGTTTTTAAATGGATGCATCAGCATATATTGGGTGTGTTCAAAGAAGGGAACAAACAGAGAAAGGTGAAATAGAGAGTGCGGAATTAACTATGAAGAAAAAAAAGTAAAATTTAAAAATATATTATAACAAGATACTTAAAAATATTTTAAAAGGTAAATATAATTTGGAACAATTTTTTAAGTAGAAAACAAGACATACAATTCGAGACAAAAAAGTACGCAAAATTTGGCTATATTATATTTTGGTAAGTGGGCTCACGGGTAAAATGTCAGTGGAGTTTTACTACTCATCTAAATTTGCTTATTGAAGGGGAAAAATGATACAGCTTTCTGTGACACTGCCAATAAATGTTTTATAGGGTCCCCAATTTATGGTTCATTTCAGGCTCCCATTTTCTTCATTTACAATATATTTTTCTTACTAAAAATTCCAATATTCTTCCAGCTAATTGATGCTTTTACTCTTTCAATATACTTTGATGTCATAACTAACAAAATAGGTATCAGAATTAGTATTCAAAAGGGGCAAGTAGAGGACATGATGAATAACTTAGTTCAACAGCAATTGTTTTTGCACTGATTGAGAGGCAACCACTTTTAATTGAGTAGTAAGCACTTTGCTTCGACCACTTAAAGAGAGCCCCTTTTCTGATACCCTCGAAAAAGTTAGGTACCAATAATTTGTCTTTGCGTTTCACTAAAGGTGGCATTTCAATTGGTTGACCGCTAGTTGTTTAAGGCTGTTATTCTAGTGAACAAAGTTTGAATTTTTTGCACAAAATTTGCTTCTTTTAAAACCAAAATTACTTGTAAAGCTCGAGACCATCCAAAATGTTAAAAGTCTTCTTTTTCTTGTATTACTTGTATCAAGGACTACATGATTTAAATGTATCGTTATCATGTACAATCCAACGTGGAGAAAACCTCACCCTAGAGATCTCATTCAGCAAAGAAACCTATGAGCTATTTTATTTAAACATATGGGAATATATAAAATCGATATAATCAAACATGCTCGAAAACATCCAAATATCTTCATACGTCACTCCTATCTCCCATGATGCAGCCACTCGTTTCTGCATCATATCAATAACATTCTTCACATTAGAGAAAAACGTGTGTTAAATAAAATCTTTATTCTACCCTCCATTACTAAGAGCACATTCAAGAACCTTCCTAACATAGTGACCCATTACTTAGGGAGGTAGAATAATCTATGATGTGTTTAGAGAGGTAGAATAGTGACCCGTGGTTTAACCTACTTGCAGCTAGCTTATTTTTGCCAAATACACATATTTTCCCTAGAGTTTGACCTAACACCTTAATTTCTTAAATAAATAACTTTTAAGAACAAAAAAAAGTGCCGGGGGTCTATCTTTTAAAGGTGGCCAACACCTCGGCTATGTTTAATCTTTGACTGAAACAAATTTTAAGTGATAGGCTGAGTTTTGACTTAGCCTACTATAAACCATTCTAATTTGACCCAATCCAGTCATTTGATACCGTTGGTACTTCAAAATATGCCACATTACACGTTCAAATTATTCAACTCATAAAAAAGATTATAATTAGCACCAATGTTCTCTGAATACTTCTCTGTTTTGTCTTTTAAGAATATATCAAGCATCACTTACAACTGGAAAATGTGTAACGAATATTTGGTTGGTTGCTATGGAAGAATATCGATGTGCTGTTCAAAAATTCTAATTCATCCCCTATAAGCCCCATTGGTCTGGCATGTCATCTTAAGGGTGACCGTTAGGGTCCGAACATCTTAACGGCTTGTTTGGAAGGCTGTTATCCATAATCAATTTAAATACAATGTTTGTTTCGATTGTTACTTTAGTTCTTTCTATTTTATGTTTTACTACCTTTTTTTTTTATAATAGCTCTACTCATACCCAACTTTCTTATATGTAACGATGAAAAATGATACAATCTAGCCAACGTTATATTCATTAAAATAATACCATACAATACAATATGATACATTATGTAGTATGTAACAACCATTCAAACAGAGTGTAAGTGCATTATTAAAGATCCCATTATAAAGAAGTGAAACAATAAAATAAGGTTACTCTCTACCAAATCACACAGAGAGACGTTAGGGTCCCAGACCTCTTGAATGCATTGTGTTTTTATTTTATATATTAAAAACAAAGTGGGAACTATAAAATAAAGGCTGCCCTCTACCTAATCGCAGTCGCTAGCTCATTTCACTACCTAATCGGAGAAAGATGCTTCACTGTTCGCTATTGTATGTATGTACTACTGTCTTATCTTTAAGACCATTTTATTCAAACATAGGAGAAATTACTCGCTATGATGTCCATTGTTAGAAGTCAATATGAGCTGCCAAGTAGGTAATCGATTCACTCACATTGCCAAATTTCAAGGAGTTCTTTTGCTTAATATAAAGGTTATCCCAACTGGACCATAGTGAAGAAGAAAGACGTTCAACATTCCAGTAGCACTCATGGAAATTGTATAAAAAGAAAAACAAGAAAGGTTTGTAGGACTGGGAACAATTTTATAGATTTGGGGAATTACCTCTAATCTGTTACGTATTTATTTAGGATGCATCCACGACCTTCCAATTTGTATAGAATGAGGAATAGATTCCTAACTCGCTTTGTCAAAAGAAGCAAAAGGGAATAACAGATGAAAATCTGAACTTCTAAAACAATCGAAAGAAGCTTGTCAGATTACACTTCAAATGATAGACACAATTGGTAGGCCTCCGGGAATAGGTTTGTTATGATGAAGAATCAATGACAAGATCGAGACGGTGCATCAGAAGTCAGAGCTCAAAAACATTACGGTGATTGATAAGATCTTTATTGGTAGTGGTTAGTGGAAGGGAATGTAAAAAAACCTGACAGATATAGATAAGTAATTTTTGATAACTGGGTACCGGCACCATGCAGCTCAACTAATACATAGGATATTTGCTATCTTTCTTCCCATTTGTCCAAGTCTTGGCCAATGAAATTATTATATTTATGCTGGTGATGGTTAGCAAATATCCTACTGTAATATTTGTCTCGGTGAGAATTGACCCGAGACTTCATGGCTCTCAACCCACTTCAATTAATATGACCAAGTAGTCCATTTCACCATTTGATTCCCAGAGAAAACAAACATCCAGAGACTTTCTACGGACTTAAAGAAGGATAAGGCAAATAATTCCAGTTGATTAAAACAAATAATAACTCATCAATTTGCAATCATCCTTCTCCTTTTAGAAAGAAAAAAGAAAAGCAGGCAAATTGTATAGTATATAATTAAACCTCTGAAATACGAGAGTAAAAGACTTGAGATGTTGTAAGTTTTTTTTATCAAACTCTAGTCACAGCATTTACATTTGAGTAGTTTAATCTGGAAGAAAATATTTGTAAATGAAATGGACATCTTTCTTTAGACAGCTATAGATCAAATTCTTCTGTAAAACTTAGATTCTTCCAGTTGCACATTTAATCTTTCTTTAGGCAGCTATGTGATCATAATTCCTCTCCTCCTTTCTCCTAAATTAATTCCAGAAGAGAAAAACTGAAAGTCCCAGTGAAACTACACGCATAGAGATGAAGAAAAGAAACAAGGTAGCAAGGGGATCTGGGCAGGTTAGATGACCTTTTCACAGGAACATAAAGAGATATTTACAACCTACACATCCATTAATGAACAGAGGAAACTGATCCTCAACAAAAGATATTGATTCAACATAAGGTTAATTTACAAAACAGAACAACAAAGATACCTTAAACGTGTTCATCATGGTTTCCTTTCAGGTGACCGTTCAAATTTGGTAAGTGTTCCTTTATTCTGGGTAATGCTTTCTATGTACTGCTTGGCATACTTAGGGTTCATCTCAAACAAAAAACTCATTTCCCGTATCTGTAAAAGTTCAGTATGTTCCATAAGTTAATAAAACTGTAAGACCACTCCTGCCAATGTAATTGCGACAATATAAAATATTTGAAGATGTGACAGGTCTTAGAAATTAGCTTAGATGGAATTTCACTTCATTGTTGTGACTTGTGACTAAACAATGCACTCACCAATTATACTATTGACTCCCCATTGGGGGGGGGGATCCTACGAAGCAGTCAGGGGATGAGAAAACAGTCATAGCACTTAAGAAGAAATTGAAATAAAAGGAAAAATTGTGGAATGACAGGAAATCTACAAAAGCACATTTGTATTTGTTGTTTGGAGAACATTTGCAACCAGGTAAGGTAACCTTTTTAGCAGACTCCAATTAGTTAATGATCGAGGTGGTGGTGTTATTTTGTTGTTAGATAGCCTTTGTTGGCGACATGCACAGATAAAGGAAGAGCAAATTATCTACCAGGATATAAGGTCCATCTAGATAAGCTTCAAATAGACATGTTTGCCCCTAGTAAATCCTAAACGACTTCATATCCATTCTCTAAGTTTTCTTCATCAATCCTCGTTTCTCTATAGCTCTCATTCTATCCCACTGGTGACACGTTCAATGCCCTAAACCATCAACATCCCTGGGTTATATCTTTCCTGCTTCCTACAACCCACAACCCAGATCCAGTCTTCCTATATTTGTTGTTCCACTCCCTCCCTAATTCATTGTGCGCTCTCTCTCATATATCCTTCCTCCAATCTCTCCTTGTATTTTAAGCTAAGTTGCTCGAACTCTTCACTTTCAGTGTTACACCCGTGTCGACACGACATGGGTGTGGATGTGGGATTCATACCCGGTTTGGTCAACCAATTTTGGGTACTTAAACATGAGAATGTACCAAAGAGTTATTATTCATGTGAGATTAGTATACTTTCAAAACTTCAAAAGCATGTTGGCATGTGCATTCTCATTGAACGACAAAGGGAATTGAATTAAAGTGAAATGTCATTTGCTTTTTCTATCTTAAAAATATAAATTTACATTAGATAAAACAGAATTTAATTATCTATTAATATTTAGGAGTTTGAAATCAATTTAAAATTTTCTTATGATCTTTCATTGTCTTAATTAGGTAAGAAGTACTAATATTTAAGACTTTAAATTGATTTACATTTTACCTTATACAAATCATTTCCTACTTAAAACCGTGTAGCATAACTATAATATTTTTCATATAAATATTTTTAAATATGAGGAGATAAATTGGGATTATTTGCTTCAATATTATAACCTTTTTTCTACAACTAGTAATGGTTGCTTCAATATTATAACTAAACTACCACCTCCCACCAGCAACACGTACCATATATTTCTATCCACCAAGGCTAGGGCAGATGGGAAGAAACCACCTAGTGTTTATGGTCTCTGTTGGGATTTTAACCTGAGACCCCATAGTTGTTTAAAATGACACTTCTGTGGTTCCGTATTATATGATACGGAAACATTGGACATTTAGATATGATATGGAACATTGGACATTTAGATATGTTGGAAATAAAGGATTTACAAATGTTGAATTCCAAAATGACAAAAGAGATGCATGCCACATCAAAATCCTAACCTAACGATCAATCCTTTTCTGTCATAAGTGTATCAAAGATGTGTTCTATACATTAACTTTCAGCAAATGCTATGTATTTTTTCTTTATAATACCTCAACTCATCTCTAGAAATACCTTGATGGTTTGAACATCCTTATTTCATTGACATGAAAAGCAATGTGTCATATTTGCTTACATAACATCTCAGACAATTAAATAAATAAGAAACCAGACTCATAGGAAGGAAGTATTATTGACCACAAAGCAGAACTTCCAAGACCTAAATGTAGGTAATAAATTTGTCCCTTAAAGGTAAGGAGAGTGACATACCTCTATCACACAACTACTGCTAAGAGTCAGATACTGTCCAGTATCAACAGATTTGCCATTCACTGCTATTGAGCACCTCCCTAGATTCTTCAGACAGAAGGATCCATCCGATTCCATCTTGATGCTTGCCTAAGTAAGAAAACATAGAGAAATATCCTAAAAAGGCCTTCCATTTAATACAATTATAAGGATGGCATAACATATAACTATATTTTCCAAGAAATTTATAAGCTGACATAGAAGGCAATCTTATCTAAAGAACCTTTGAAATATCTAACTCCACCAAAATGATTTCAACGAAAAAAGTAATATATTGTTTATAACTGACTGTTTCATAATATGTATAAGAGAGTGTCATAGAGGATTAATTTCATCACCCTGTCTTCTCACCATCCAAGTGCTATTACCTTGTTTTCCGTAAGAGTAACCCTTAATTTTTTTAAGACATCATCAGTCAAACACCGTTGACGTCCTATGCTTAATAACACAGCAAAGGTTATTAAGCAAGAAAGCTTAATATCCTTTGTGTGTTTTTGGCAGCATCACTTCTATGCTCGTGCATTATTACATAAAGAATGAAAAAGCGCCAACACAATGCCTCGTATTGTTTGACATGTCTCCTTTTCGTAGAGTACATAAAGTCATAAACACAGAAGTAAGTTCCAAGGAGTAGACTGACATCATTCTTCACAAAGTCATAATAGCATGCAATAGAAGATGACAACTAAATAATTCTACCTGACGCCGAGATATTTTGTTAGCACGGCCTTCTTTTCGTAAATCAATGTCAACCTCAACATCATCGGTGGATCTTCCAAGTATGACCTACAAAGGCAAGTTGCCTTGGTCAACAATACAAAGGCAAAATGGGAAAGAATTGCAATGATCAAGGCCTGGTTTCCCCCACTAAAAGCTGCAAAACCACAAGGTGTTGAAACTCACTATGAAAGGGAGAAGAGGTCATACCAATCAACAGGCAAGACGAATAGGGATATACTAAGAAACTAAGTTGCTCGAACTCGGGTGCGGGTGTCCGATACGGGTGCAGAACTAGAGATCGGATCCTTCATGAACTAATAGGATAAGGGGGTAGGGATCTAAGTATGGATACGGGTGCAGCATTCGGCTAAAAGTAATTTTAAAATATAAAAATAGTCTAAATTATGGTGGACTACTTGAAAGGACAGGAATGCACAAATTTCTGAAAGTATGTTCGAATCTATAATTATTATTAAGTACAAATGCATCTCTTTACTTTTTTTTGCATGTAATATGGTTATACAAATGATATAGAGGTCATGATAGACTTATTGAGTGCATAGCACATTTGGCCATGATGTTAACCAGTAAATATCTTTAAACCACCTTCTTGTAGCTGATGTTTTAATACAAAAATCTTTTAACATTAAAAAAACCATATGCTTAAATTATGACTTCACCCTAACCTTGTCTAAAATTTGTCTATCGATTTTGGTTGAGTACCCAAAATCGTTAGACCATATCCCGTATAGATCCCACACCCACATCATGTCGACGTGGGTGTTATCGATGCAGGTGTGGCACCGAAAGTGAAGAGTCCACGGCAACTTGGCTAAGAAAAAAGGTCAAATCAATTAGCTGGAAATCCTTGTAAAGGTTTTCGGTAAGGAAACCAATGAAAACTAATGAGACAAATCCAAAACAAAACTCTTCTTTCTAGATACTAAACTAAGATTAATGACATAATAAACTTGGCCTTAGCCAAGAGGCTGCTTTCCAAGCAAGAATCAGGCTATAGCTGCACAGTCCATGTCAATGATACAAATGCTTGATGAAAGCCAAGGCACTCTGAGGAAGTACGCAAGGGAGAAAGGAAATAACATTTTTTTCTTAAGGGACTCTTACAAGCATTGTTAATGGTTTTATAATATATTAATATTTACCCTTAACGTCATAACCCGAGTTCCCAATGAGTTAAGGATATTATAGCAATCTTATATTTTGTAATAATATTTTTATGAAAATCCAGTCAGCGGTTTTCCTTCTCTACAGAATAGGGGTAAGGTCTGTGTACACCCCACCTTCCCCAGACCCAACTTGTGTGATTACACTGGGTTGTTGTTGCAGTCAGCAGCTCTACAGCCAGGTGTCCTAATAATCTCGGTGGTCAAGTTACACAAGCTTAGTTTCTTCATAGGAAGAAGAATTTTTTCCGTATAAATTATATGTATCTTTTAGTTTAATGGAGGAACACTAATCTTCCAACGGAGCTTATGTAGCTTCTTTGGTGCATATGCGACCTAGGGAACTTTTTCCTGCTCATTGTATTATTAGGAGCAAGAAGATAGCCCCAAAAGGGAGCAATTGAACAGCCACAAGAAAATGTCGGGATATCAACTATACTTTTAAAACTAAAACCTCAAAAGGAACAGTTACGTGGAAAATAGAAATCATAGATGTGGAAGAGAACTTTCCCAGCAGTAACAAGACAAATAGATAGATAGAGAGTGTGTATGAGTTATGACTGTTGGTGTGGGGGTGGGGTAGGGGGCAGCTGTAAAGGAGAATGCAGAAAGCATAAATATAATCAATCAATTGAATAGCAAAAGACGCAGAAGGTCACAATCTGGGATATTTACCTCAGTCTTTCGGATGTAATGCTTCAGATGACGGCCATATAGGATGGCAAAGGCCCTTCGAGAAGTCATGTCTCTTTGCACAGCAGAACGACTACACTGTTCCAATCTTATGGTTGTCCTTCTAAAGTCTTCAGACTGATACTTGAACTCTGAATATCACATACCCAGCAGTTCAAGATTATAAAAATCTACACCACTTAGCATAATAATAAGCATTTTCTGTTTCACTTTAACGTAAAAACATTGGCTTTACAATATAACGCACCCATTGGCTACTTTGGTAATCAATTTTTTTCTTGCTATGTGAATTACAGCATTAAATAATTACACGCCTTTAAATGCATGGATGACCAAATATGGATGTAATCTTTGTATAAGATTGGCACATCAATCATAAGAAGAACAAACATATGTAAGAGTGACACCACAGAGAAGGAACATTGAGTTTTACAAACCTGGTACTGCACATGATTTATCCCCAGTAAAAGCTATAAATGAACAAACTCCATTCAATTTCAAAGAACTTACCTTGCCTAGTTGCATATAAGTCTTGATCATGTGGATCTAAGTCCATCTCTAGTATCTGAAAAGCGAAATCGCAAAATTAAAGAATGTTATATCTACTTTGGTAACTCTACAGATAAGATTAGCTTAAAGAAGGAAACTTCAAGAATTACCATAGCTTCAACATCAGAAAAGCAAGGTACATCATCATCACTCTGAGGATCTTCCACTTCTGATGTTGAAGGGTTTATTGTTGGCTCTGTAACAGCTACCCTGACAGAACTTGATTCACCAAATTCTGGTGCCTCGATGAAAGTAGCAGGAGTGTCCCCCACCTGCCGCCAAAAAATAAGCAGCTCTAAAGGTTTCATATGAAGAAGGTAAGCAATTTATGGAAGAAAGTATAGATAATATTTCATGTTTTGATACCCCTCGAAGTCTAGCAATATCCTCCTCTAGCACATCATTTTTAGATACTACTGGGTTTACAGGCAATGATTTGCTTTGACCTGCGACTCCCACACCCTTGTTAGCAGCACCAGGAAGGACCAGTACAGCAGTAGTACCAGGCACCTTTAAATGGGCAGTACTACCAACGGCTGGCTGCACTGGTCGTTTTTCTCCAAATATGTTTGGTCCAACCTTATTAGTCCATGCAAAAGACTTGCCAGAATCTTTTCCACGAGTGAAGGAGTTGACTCTTTGTTCACTTCTACTACAAGGCGATGACAGGTCTATGGAACTTTGACCAACTGATTGGGTGGCGGTAGAAGCAAATGATGTGGAAGGGTGGATAAGCAAGAAGATATCATCGTTACAAGGAATCTCTGTGTCCTCGGTGTTAAGTGTACAAAGCTTACTCCCATCAGTAGGCTGTTTTATATCAGGACTTAATGCTGATGTGGATGGCACATTAACTTCACAATCAGCTCTGACATCTTGACCATGTAGAGAAGAATTTTCCATTTCTGATCCTAAAGGATTGAAATCATCAGGATCTGTAATGTTTGTGTTTGATTCTTTGATTACTTCAGATTCATGGTCATCTGAACCGCCTTCTGGAGTATCACAAGGAGAATCTGGGAGGAGCTTAAGATTCTCTTTACACAAGTTGTCCGCTGAATCCTTGCCATCTACCTCCAAAAGAACGTCATCCTCATTTGAAAGATTTAAGAGGGAATCTGGGAGATCCGTGAACTCACCATCTGAGGTAGCTGATGAATCAATAAAATCAGTGCTGCCAGTCCTGGCTCCCAACATAGTTCCTGAAATGACAACAACATACACACATGAGCACTATCATTACTATTGCCATCATCAGGATATGCCCTTGTTAATGGCTTACTGCATATCTCCAAGACTCATACTGCTACATTTTCCACTGTGTTCCAAAGGAGGAGAATAGACTAAACAGATGGAAATTCCAGTGTATGAAATAAATAGTTCTCACCTGATTTTGGGGAGCGAGAATGCTGTCTACTTCCAAATCCACAAGGACCACTACAGATATTTTGATGGTTATCACTCCTTGAACGGAAGGTGGACAACTGTTTTCCTTCAGGACTACTGAAGATCTTTCTCTCAGGGGATAACTGTGATAAGCGAGGCCTCTTAACAGCCGAGCACTTTTCAAAGTCAATGGAATTATCTTTAAGAACATCCGTAATTTCTCTATCTTCCATATCAGACTGAAAAGAATTCCTCTCCTCTCTTAATGAAGTAGAAAGCCCCTCCAGAAACCTACTTTCTCTTAGAATTGCATCTGGACCATTATCGTCTACTGAGATTGAACACCTACTATTGTAGGCTATATGAGAATTAGCGATGGCAGGGGAGACAGGCATGTCTCCAAGTGCTTCTGGGAAAGCATGGCGCAAGATATCAAGATCTGATTCTTGAAGCCCAAGATCATCTGAGATACAATCCCCAAGCATACAATTCCCATCACGAGCCTGAGCTTCAATTCTTACATCCTGCCTAAAATCAGTTCCATGTCCATTGCAATCATGTAGATTTGGCTCATCCAGAAAGCCTAGATCTGTGGAATTGAAAAATTCACTTCGAAATTTCTTCCGCATAGTATAGTATCGTCTACGAATGCTGTCTGCTTTCCTCTTTCCAGCAACATCTTTGCTTCCTCTAAGATTTTCAGATCTGTTAAACTTTGACAATGGATTGATCCCTGAATGCTCAAGCTCAACCATGCGAGCAGAAGCTGGAACTGCAACATCTGAATCATATAAAAGCGAATGCCAACGATCCTGCAGCTCTTGCAACGTGAATTTGCGAGAAAATCGTACTGCTCCTTTAGCAAGTGCTTCTAAGGATGCACCAGCCTGCAGCATATAAGGAAAACTGAGAAAGTTTCTTTAAAAATCAACAACAGTTATGACTCAATCCAAAGCAAGTTGGGTTGACTTATATGAATCCTCACTGACCATGTTACTTTATATAAACTCATCTCTGGCAAATATTATAAAAAATAATAATAAGATAAAAAGTAATAGAAGTTTGTTATATTTTTTACTGATATATAAATCTTTGGAACACTAAACAATTTCTAGAAAGGCATAGGGTGTAAAATAAAGTACTAACATGACTAGAACATATTCTCAACTAATAGGTATCGTTTATATAGATTTTTTCCTTCCATTGTGCCATATATTTCGCTAAATCTGCATGAATCCCAAGAGATTATAAGTCCTTCGAGACAACTTCCTGCCAAGTGATTTTAAATCTATCTCATCCCTTTTTAACACGTTCAAGCATCATGGTTTCATACCTAATGGACCAGTGCATCTTGAAGTCGAAGCAAGGCATGACCAAACCATCTCAAGTGACCTCTCATTTTATACTCAAATTGTGCTACTATTTTCTCGCGAATGTGGTCATTTCTAATATTGTCTAGGCTTGTATAATCACGCATCCATCTTCGCATCCGCATCTCTGCGCGACATTTTGAGACGCGTGGAACTTCAACAGTTCACCATTCCTCCCATATAAAATTGTTGTTCTTATGACTGTTCTAAACCTACTTTTCATTGTGGTAGGCATCTGCTATGACATGACACCCATGTTGAACCATCATATTTTGATTCTATGTGTAACATATTCATCATCATTTCATTCTCTGAGAACGACTACCTAAACACTGAATTGTTTGTATTTGGGTACCGCAATCCTGTCTAATCTCACCTCGATTTCGCTCTTCCTATGTTGACTAAGTTAGCCGTGCATTTATTCAGTCTTGTTGATAAGACTAAGCTATGAAGCAACTTAGAGTGCTAATTAAAAAAATATAGATGTTGAGTAATGATATTCAAGACAACAGTAAGACGATGAAAAGATAAGAGACAGACATTTCTTCAAAGAAAATAACTGAAGTATTTCTATCAACTAGCCAACCAGCAGACAGCCATTTTTTATTTATTTTTTTGATATGTGAGCCAAGGTAAAGAAAGAAAGAAATTAATTGTGCCTAGATGGAAATTAAGAAGATCTGATTCACAGAGACAAACTAAAAATTTTCCAAAGCTAGCCTTCAGTGTACAAATTGAAAAACTGCTAGTTCCGAGTAAAACAGTGAAGATGCACAACGAGGCTCAAAGCCAATCATCAAATCGAAGAACTGGCGTACCTATAGCAATCAATGTTTAGCTATTAACAACAATGATGCATAAGTGTCTTTCGGAACATTTTTCAAACAATAATGACGTACAAGTATCTACAATCACATGATCTATAAATATACAAAAGAACTAGATCATTTTATTCTACACACATCTCACACTCCCAGTTTGCTAGCAGCTAAAACATCCAATCACGTAATAAGCAACTGCTAGAGCAAAAAACACCTAAAATTCGCGGAATCTCTCGCATTGATTTGTTAAAACCCAGTATTCTCCTCTTTAACCACAATTTCACCAAAAAGATTTAAGAGCATGAGGTTTTGTCAGTCTGTGTACCTCGCATTTCCGGCAAATTATCTACCTTAGACTATCTAAAAAAGCCTTAGCATCCCTATATCATCCTATCAACTTAATTTTCCAATGTTAAAATAGATTGAGGTGTTTTAAACATTGAAAAATTGAAGAAACATAAACACAAACGTGCCAAATGGAGATACAACAATCCTAAAAAACAGAACGATCAGTAATTCATGCGAAAAAAATAACATCGAGTTGAGAAAAACCTCAATGGCGTTCTTTAGAAGGAGGTCATCTTCAGGAATCCATGAAATAGGAAGTGGAGCAGAACTTGCCATCTCCGACTTGTAAACCCTAAAATTCAGGTTGATTCCATAGCCAGGAAGCTATATCATTCTCAATTCTGATTCGAGAAAGCGAGAAAACTGATTTCTGGAAGTGGATTGGGGAATATTAAACTCACGGTGATGGTTCGGAATCGCTACTTTGGGTGACAGAGTGACATTTTGCGGATTGGGAAATGTTTTTATAGCTTCTATTTTTTTTGCTGTGAAGCGTTGTCACGGCGTGGGTAACATGCTTCACGGAATACTGATTTTTCCTTTCTCCGTTACCGTAATACTTTAACGTCCCTTTTTTTTTTGGGCTAGATTTTCAATTTTTGAAACTTGTATTGGTCAAAGACTTTTAAAAAAATTCTTCAAATATTCAGTCAAAATAAATTTAATTAGATCTTAAAAATCTGATCTTTAATTATTTTCAAGTTTTTAAAAGTGGGCTTATACCTGTTTTGAATTTTTGCGATTTTCTTTCGTAAGACTTTAAACTTTTTTCCAAAAATATACATGTCTCAAACAATTTCAAATACTCAAATTATTAAGTTTCAAATCTCTTCTTCATTTTAATTAATTTAGAGATTATAACAGATTAAAAAAAATATTTATATCCTTAAAATAAAACAATAATAAAAAAAAAGTAATCTGTAAAACGAACTTGGTATTACCGTTCCAATTATGAAAATATCTTCTATAGAAAATCATGTTATAAGGAAATCAATATTTTTTTTATGCATATGTAATAGATGATAAATCTTTAACCACACAATTTCCTAATAGCATCCATAGTGCCAAACGGATCTAAGCAAAGGCATATTCGGGGAATTATTTGACTATGCCAGTTCAAACCAAAGTTGTATTGTTGATGCCTTTATCCCTGCAAAATCCTCTTTAATTTTTTTCCTAAGAAGAAAAAATGTGGATGCACATATTTATCGGTCCAAATTAAGCTTATTTCCAGCTGCTAATTAAAACAATTCATGATAATATACAAAGCTTATAAGTGCATCGTTACAATTGGATACAGCTACCTAATACATACATTTTTGACATGTAATCTATGTGTGGTAGTTCTAAGATTGTTAGTACAGGGAAAAATTTTGATGAATCAGATAATTCAGAATGACCTAAGTATAACATATATAGATCTTAAGTTAAATTTAACAGCTTAGCTCCATTGATGACAAAATATTAAGAACTAGATTCACAAATGAAGATACATATTGCATAACATTCTAAAAAGAACCTAGTGGTATGGACAGCTAACAATCAAGTCGAAATGGAAAATTGATTAATTGAGCATACGTTCAAGGCATCACCCATATATATAGAGGTTGAAACACCTAGAATAATAAAGTGCTTAATACAATAAATAGGACAGGAACCAAATCCAGACTCAGAGCAAAACCTAATTAATTAGATAAAGTAGTAGTGTTTGCAACTTGCAATATTTAACTTTTTTAGTAATAAGATATAATTTGGGAAGTTGATTCGAATAAGTAACTCAGCATTTAAGGTTTAACGTCATTGCTGCAAATTGATATCTTCAGGAGAGACGTAGATCACGAGAACCAAATCCTTCTTCATTTTGAAGATTGGGGTGCAATGGTTGTAGGCGAAAAGCATAAAGGTTGTGTACTCCATTCGCAAATGCCACAGCAGAGTTGTAATGCCCCTCATTTTCCACTACACCGTACTTCGGATCTTCACATTTTGCTTCCTTTGATAAAGCAATTACGTACTTTTTGTGTTAGTAAACAATTCCCCCATTAATCAACCAAAAACAAATAAATCAGCATATGAACTGAATTTATAAAGAGATATTTACCAAGTCAAGTACGAGGTTTCCATGTTGCTCTTCTAAGTTCCTCACCTATTTTTGTCATATTGAAGAACCCATTGCACTTTGTAATATGTCCCAGGCAAAATCATAAGAAAAGTAGAATTAACAATGAAAAACTTACCTTCTTCCTGCAGGTGTCTGTTTGATTCTTGATCACATGGTACTGTAGGAAATCATAGAGCAACTTATAGTTAAGTACGTAAATAATACGTGTGGAGAACGAATTCTAATCTTATTTGCTGACGATGTAAAACACACACCGAAAAAAAGAACACTAAAATGTAGTTTGATAGACCGACCTATCATATGATTAATTACATGAATAAGTCACCAAAATATTACTACTGTACTATTCTTTTCGTTTCAACGGTCTTCTCTACCAAGTACAGATTCAAAATGGGCAGGGGAGCAAAATCTTGTAACAAGACAAACAATTATAGCAATGAAAGGCCATCCAGGTACAGAAGAAAGCACATTAGCTCACTCCATAGCTACCACTTACACAGACAGAGACCATTTTCGAGATTGCACTAAGCCTCTTCAACAGGCCCTAATGGTATCATCCCCTGACTAACACAGACATTAACCTTCTAAATGAACTTTCTTATGATGCAATGTGACATACTGCTTCAACACAACTAGAATTGGGCCTCAACGTAGTCGTAGTGTCGCCAACCGTTTTAAAAGGCTTGTTAAGCTTAGTGAATGTTTGGTGCACGAGTTGCTATAGTTGAGTGAAAGCCCAATGATTTGGGCTTGTGGAGATTGAGGGTTGAGCAGAGGGCAATGTTTGAAAGATCAAGTGTGTCACGATTGTGTGTGGCTGTTATGGTCCCCTGATATGAATCTGGTTATGGGGCGTTGTAGTGTGAAATCAAATGTTTTCTTCCTACGACCTATGGTGCTGGTTCGTTAAGAGAGAACCTGCAATCTCTTGAGTTTGAAGTACTCAAAGACTTGAATAATTTTCTGCTTATATTTTCTCAGACACCAGATAGTTTAAATACAATACTTATAAAATAACTACCCCTAGAAACTAGGACATGACTTCCTAACTTAACTGGAATGAAGACTGCACTACTACAGGAAAATAACTGCACTATTACAGGAAAATAACTGCTACTAAAGAGAAATTACTGCAGTAACTATTGGATAACTAAGGAGTGATAACAGTGGCATAAACTAGCTACATGGCTTATGGAGAAGGTATTTGAAGTGTGTTGTGATTATGATGTTGGAGAGGTTCCAAAAATTGTTGTGGACACTAATGCTGCTGCTGATCAAGGGGTTGAAGCATTGGTTCCTTCTATTTTAAAGTTTCTACAGTTAGGGTTTAATTTTAATGATGACAAGCTTAATGTAAGTGCTTTCTATGTATGCAGGATTACACAGCTTAACACATAGAAGCATATGGGAAGTCAAGTAAAATAGCTATATGCTAATACACCTGTATGGGAAGAACTCAATCAACATCTGTTAAAGAAGGAATCATCTCGAGTGAGCAAAATTAAATAAGAAGATTCTGCACTTATTAAAGCTCAAGTTCTCAAGGCAGTAATCAAATGACCTCTATGGAAACAAGTACCAAAACACATATTTCTCGCCAAAACTCTAGAAGCTAATCAAGTCCAATTGAAGACTATGAAGACTTACTCAACGGCTGCATGTGAACGCTCTACACTTATTCTTGGAAAGAAAGAGTTGGAAAAATATTGGAAGTACATATGTGGAATAGAAAAGAATTTTCTTCAGGAAGATATTCAGGAATTGCAAATGCAACTTAATAGCATGCGCAAATCCTTTGGTCTTAGCTCTATCAGATCTAACCAATCGAATCATGATATAAAGTCAACCAGTAAAAATCCTGACAGTGACAAACCTGCCTTTAGTAGGTCTACATATCACTCTGTCACTAATAATATGAAGATAGATTACTCGACTAGCTCAGGTTAGTCAACTGATATGAATTCTAAGAGTGACAAACCTAATTTAGGCAAGTCGACTCATCAATTAGTCACTGATTAGCAATTATTTCAAACGCATCATTTTTGTGATAGAAGTGGTCACGAATTTTATAAATGCATATTTAGACACCCAGACACTCCTGGTTTGACGTAAACGTATTACAAATAACCTTGAGTCTAACCTTGAATGCTCAAAGCTGCACCTGTCACAAAATGTTTGGCCTTTTTGGCAAGTAGAACAAGACCAGCTTGAAGAACTATTAAAATGGCAATGTACTAATGTTTAAATTAAATTGGTCCAAGCTGAAAAGATTTGTTGCCTATACTTCAAACAAAAGTTGGAACACTTTTCTGTTCTCGAGACTCAAAATAAAGTGAACTTTGCCTAACATCTAATATACACTATTTCACAATTTTGATAAAAGAAGATATCCTGAATACTTAATTTAGGTCCATTTAGCTTCAGAAATGGATAAAATTAATTCTAGATTAACATAACCCCAAAAATGTAAAGAGTAAGGTATGAATAATAACCTTTCTTTCACGAATCTCAGCTACAGATTCAGTGATGTTCTCCTGCAAGTGGCATAGTTCCTGCAAATTGAGTCCGCTCATGTCTTCCCCTGTTCTCTGCCTATCAACAGACACTAACATCAGCCATTTCATTATTATTGCTTGATTACACATACCAAAAAAAAAAAACTGATCACATGATAAAACTCATTAACCATCCTTCCATTGCTCAAATTAAAAAGTTAAAAACGGTGTTATTAATACAACGACATATTCAATATAATCTCACCAGTAAGGTCTTGGGGAAGGGTAGAGTGTACGCATATCTTAGCCCTAGGGATAAAGCATTTTCAAGTAGTTTTGAAAAAGGGAATACAAATATGGGTGAAGTAACAGCAATGATATGCAGAGTAGTACACAATATGTACAAGAAAGAACAGTAACGAAAACGAAATAATGATCCTAATATTACCTTATCTCTCTTCTTAGCTTGTTATTGATCTCTTGCAATCTCTTCAAGTTTTCTTGCATTTTCTGCACACATACATTCAAATTACAAATTGATTTCAATTTCTAGGGTAAGAGTATACTAAATCAAAGTTAAACCACAAAATTTAAGAAATTATACCTCGTAGTGAGTGCTCCAAATATCAACTCCAAGTGCACTCTGATACTGATCAATCATCTTTTTTGTCCTGATAGAAAAAATAAGATTAAACCTCTTTTTTTTCAATAAAGTAATTTTTTGTGTGTGTGTGTTTGAGAACATAACATACGTAGTGTTTGGGCTTGTGTACTCATGATATTTCCTGGTGCTTGATAGCATGATGAGAGAGATCTTAGCGTCACAAAGAACAGTAAGTTCTTTAGCTTTCTTGAAAATACCATTTCTTCTCTTGGAGTAAGTGACCTGCCTGTTTGTCGAGTTTTCAATCTTCTTGATCTCAATTTTTCCACGACCCATTGTGGAGGAAGTAGAAATTGTTGTAATGGAGGTGATGAAACAAGGGTCATGTTCATTGTTGATGAATGATGAAGTTAAAGAGAGGAAAAAGTGAAGAGAGATGGGTGGGTTAGTAGAGAAACTATATCGGGAAAAGAAAGATTGAAGTGTAGTAACTGCACTACTACAAGCTTTTGCCTATTTTGTGAAAGTCTCTCTGGCTTTCATGATCATTACTGTTTAACATGTGATGTCGGCTTCTTTGACCAGGACAACTCCCTATTCACCATTACCTAAGGCTTTTTTTTTCTTTTTAAAAAATGTAAGGTTGTAAATTCCGTTTTCCATCCTCTTCTCTATTCATCATCTCCCCATCTGTTAGAGCGGGTAAAAGTCTCACATTGATTGGAGAATGAACTGGTGGTCTCCTTATATAGACTTGAACAATTCTTCCCTCAAGAGCTAGCTTTTGGGGTTGAGTTAAGTCCAAGTGTCATATCTTTATATGATATTAGAGTCATGTTCATCCCCATTTAGGCTCTCGATCCACGCTCCAATCGGGCATGAGCGTGAAGGGGGTGTTAGAGTGGGTAAAAGTCTCACCCGTTCAATCAGTCCATCCGACTATCACGTAAAATTAGATTTTGAATCAACTTAAAAATTAACTTAAAGAGGGGGAAATTGTGTTAAAAGAGTAACTTATCGATGTGATTCTTCTCATATGACACATATAAATTTACCTTTCTACCTTAGTCCCTTACAGTTTTAGTTCTTGATGCTTTAGAAGTGCTAGAGAACCAATACATAAATAAGAGAATTTTGAATGCTATTGTATTAGTTAGGCATACAAATTAGGCAAACTAAACAAAACAATGTCGCTTTTTAATTCTATAAAATAGCACAAAATTATTAGTGAAGTGATTAATCGGCACCCTTGGCCCTTGCCGCTAATAGTGCCATATTCATAAATCATAAGTAGTTGCACTCACGGTTCAAGGGAGTAACTTAATACTGTAGTTAATAAAGTAAATTGAGCATATCATATGTTTTAGATTTAAATTTCAATAAAATAAAAATAAGCCAAAATAGTATAAATAATTTAATAAATGAGATTATCGGATCAATACTTATATATAGGGGTGTTCACGGGTTGGTTTGAATCGGTTATAAATTAAAACCAAACCAACTTAATCGATTTTAAAATTATCAAAACCAAACCAAACCAAATATAATATACATTTATCGGTTTCGGTTTTGTTTGGGTCGGTTATTAACCATACACAAAATTAAAAAAAATAATTCATTCAAAATGTGAAAAAAGAGACAACAATCCATTCAAAACAAAAAATAGTTAGAATGACTTAAATTACCGAACTTTCAATCACTGAATTTACTATCAATAAAGCTTTAAAATTCACTATATTGGTCTAGAAGGAAGAGACAATAACATTTTTAGTCCCACAAAAAATTGTCATAGATACTCATATACATGAAATTAATAAGATAAATGTTTTCACCTTGGACATTTTTGCTTTCAATAAGTAAATTATAAAGAAATTGTAATGAAAACATATATAAGATCTTTAAAATTGTTTATAAAAACAATATATTAAGTATGTATATTAATAAAATATATGCATATAATTCATTGGTTTGGTTCGGTTATTTCTTCGATTTTTTCCAATAAAATCATAACCAAATCAAATACTATCGGTTTTCAAAAATCTAAAACCAAACCAAATCAAACCCAAATAAAATCGATTTTATTTTATCGGTTTGGTTTGATTTTTCGGTTTGGATCGGTTTTTATCCAAAACGTGAACACCCCTACAGCTATATAAATGAAAAATAACCAATACCCAATAGACTAATTAATTGAAATACATGAAAATTAACCTGAACACTTAATTTATGTATATATATGATACAACCTCAAACTCTTCAATTACATGAACTTCGTGGCATTTTATTTTTTTGGAAAAACTACTTAATAAGACATACTTTACTGTCATATATACATATTTGACCTCTAGTTTAAAAATTTACATGTAATATCACTTTTTAATAATTATACCATATATTTTAAAAAGCTAAATCAGATACACAAATCCCTTAAACATGGCAATGAGTAATTATCTTGAAGTCTAATCTCCTTAATTAATGGAATACTAGCAATTTAATTTTTTCTTTATCTCACATCATACCAGCCGTTTCCCTCCCCAACCCCATTACCCATACGTATCTCACCCCGCCTTCTCTTCTAAATCGCATCCATCGGAGCCCTAGATCTTCCTCATCCATAAATCAATGTAACTCAATCCCATTTTCCTACTCTATAATTGCCCTAGCTTTGGGGGAAAATTGGTGTCATTGCTGAATTCAAATTCTTGGATTAGATAGATCCCCAAACAAAAGAATTTGTAACACCCATTATGGCCGATGGTAAGGTGGTTAAGCGTACCAAGTACAACATTTCAGTCAAGGTTCCTGCCGTCCCTGGAGTTTTGAAATTAATATTTTACACGCTAGATATATGTATTCATCGGTTTTAAAAGTCGAGATACACAATTTATTGCTTTGAATTAAAGGGTGTAACTTATTTCCTTCTATAATTTTTATATTTCGAGATCCATGAACCCGAATGCCTCAACAATACTATGATTTTCACCACTTTAATGTATCTGAGTATTGTAAACTTCATCTTCTTCATCAATTCCTTTCTTTGTGTCTTAAAGTTTTAAATATTTCGTTTTGAGATACATATATTATTACTCGCGAGATACATGTATCCATTTCAGAGATACATGTGATATTGTCCATGAAGCCAAATGCCTCAACAATACTGTGATATTGATCATTTGCAAAAAAAACCTCAAAAATTGAAGATTCAAAAGAAGAAATTGATGAAGAAGATGAAATTTACAATTTCAGAATTACTAATGTTTATGATTTAGATTTCATATTAAAACTGATAATAGTTGATACGGAAGGATCTACTAAATCCGTTTTGTTTGTTAATTTTCTATCATTTACTCCTTTAATTAAGGAATTAAGTTACAAAATTTAATTCAAATCAAATAAATCATGTATCTCGTCCTTTTAAATTTGCTAGAGACATGTATCTAACACAGGGCCGTCTCAACAAGTTTGGGGGCCTAAAACCAAACATTATAAAGAGGCCCTATTTTTTTAGTTGATATAAATATAAATTGAATAATTATAATATACTAGTGTAATCCTACAAATGAGGTCTGGAGAGACAGGATATATGTAGACATTATGAAGTAAGAATGCAAATAATGTAAATTTTCAATGAAAATTATATAATATAAAGTTGGAATAGTAAAACATGACTCAAAATTTTAAAAATATGATGATATTAAAATAGTGTAGCGATGAATTTGATAAGTTAATAAATAATATTAAAATAGTGTTGATTAGTTTTAGTGCTTGAAATTTTAATAAGACACCAATTTTTTTTTTGATCTTTTTATAAACACACAACAATAGATATCACATAATGTAGAATGTTTGAACGTTGAGAGACTTAAGAATATTCAATAATGAAAGAATAAAAAATAGTGAAAGGAGAATAAAGAAAAGTAAGTATAAGAACACAATACTGTTGGTTCATGATAATCGTCAAAATATAAATGAGCTAGACAACAAAATACATAGCCACATGCGAAACTAGAAAGGATACTACAATTAACTAGCCACATAAGAATCTAGAAAAGACACTACAATCAACTAAACAATATTCAATTTCTCAATTATATTTTCTATACAAAAAAATATTTTCAAATTTATCAATACATGAAAAAAATTTAACAATATATATACATATATATATATATATATATATACACACACATCTTTGAGAGAAAATGGGGGCCTCAAAAAAATTGGGGCCCCAAGCGATTGCTTAGTGGCCTTATGGTCAAGACGGCCCTGATCTAACAGCTTATGATACATGTATCAGATAGACAAAAGTGGTATGAAAAGTAACATTAAAAGCTAATGGGATTCCTAGTAATTAGGATCTAAAATATTGAAATTTACGTAATTTACCTTTTTTTTTTTAGTTTACCCTTCTTTTTTTTATCAAGGTCATGCAGCAATTACTATAATTAAAGTGACTATAACGTGATATGAACAGAGAAAATTTTGCTATCCTAGAGGAGGACAATTACATGTTCGAGCTCGCCCAATTATTTCATATACTTGGCAAGTTGGCATGCATTTCCAGTTGTATAGTTAACTCAAGACATATCAAATCTTCATTTATTACAGGAAATATTAATGTCCCTAGACATTATTCAGTTCACACTTTACAGTAATAATTAAGTCATGAGTAATGAATGACAAGCAAACTCATACTCTAACAACTAAGATTGTTAGCTTATCAGGAACTTAGATCAAGTTATATTCATCTCAAATAATTTATCGTGCTTTTTTTAAATTTAAGACAAATTTAATTAGAAGTTCAATTACTCTTAATAATACTTGTTACTGGTAAAGACTAGAAAAACCTCAGTTATGAAAAAATAACATATAAATATTCAATGCTAAGATATTATATCTTCAAATATAAATAAGGATATAATAATTTGAAGATGTACACAAAGGAAATATTATTAAGTATGTCTGATTTCTTTCCATTTAATGTGTGTCTGAATTTAAATTATGCAAATATCAATTAATAAAGTATATTTTTTTGTATGTTTGGATTATTTAAAACTACTATAAAATGTTAATACAATTGAAACATTGTTTATTCAAGTGATGAAGATAATATCTCAGATGGTTACTTAACTATGAATTTTTTCCATAGAAAATCACTCAATATTGATTTTTAACTCAAATATCACCTAACTATGAAATATTTTCACAAAAAGTCACTCAACTTTAATTTTACCTCAAAAGTCACTCAATTAGGGGGTTTTCTCACAAAAAATCATCACAACTATAGGTATTTTATTTATAAGAGCATAGATGTGCAATAATAACATAGTTAATCTAATTTCACAAGTACATAGAATAATTGGAAGAATTGGATGTACACAAATCTTATTACTTACCTTTTATCGAATAAAAAATGATATTTTCAATAGACTTTTAGTTCAAAAATATTAAAACACAGATCCATTAGGAAAAAGAAAATATTGTAATGATTTTGATTTCTTGAAACGATACATTCAATATGTATCAAATTTAAAAGGATTAAAAGATACTTAAAATGGAGCATCAAGAATATATCTTTACCTTAAAAGACTATAAGATTTTAAGAAATTTCCTCAATTAAACTAAGTACTACAAAGGAAAAGAAAATTAAAAAGCAAAAAGATCATTAAATATGAGAGATTTAAATTCGACCAAACAACTAATTTCTTCTTACCGGTCGTAGTATTAATTACAATTATGATAGTTTTAAATTTGAGCCAGCAAGTTAGTTTAAAGCATTCAATATTACGACTTCTTCTTGTCTCGAATATAAGTGGGACTAATGCTGGAGAGGCCCATCACCTATCAGAATTTCATAAGAATTGTCCACGTCGGATTTTGATCTTGCTATTAATACCTTTACCCGTTCTCTCCGAAACCGTGTACTAGTTCTTTTTGTTCGTGAATATTTATACTTCCGTTTCATATTACTCTCTCCGTCCAATAATAGTTGTCTATTATACTAAAAGTAATTACCTAATAATACTTGCTCAATTTATAAAATTAAGAGATAATTTATCTTTTGTAGCTATTTTACCCTTGCTATTAAATATTATTTATCATCTAACACATTTTCAAAATACTAAATTAAATAAAGTCAAAAGATAATATAGTAATATTACCCCTATTATTTATTGTTTCTTAAAGAGTGTGTCTAGTCAATAGTGGACAACTATTGTTGGACAGAGGGAGTAGGGGTGTTCATGGGTCGGTTTGGATCAATTATTGATCAAAACAAAAATCAAACCAACTCAATCAGTTTTAAAATTATCAAAACCAAACCAAACAAAATATAATATATATTTATCGGTTTGGTTGTATCCATTTTGGTTCGGTTTGGTTCAGTTATTCGGTGACAAAAATAAAAGAAATAATTCATTCAAAACGTGAAAAAAGTGACAACAATCCATTCAAAACAAAAAATAGTTAGAATGATTGTCATTATATAACTTTCGATCATCGAATTTACTATGAATAAAGTTTCAAAATTCATTATATTGGCCTAGAATGAAGAGACAATGACATGAAACCAATAAGATAAATGTTCTCACCTTGGACATTTTTGCTTTCGTAAGTAAATTGTAAATAAATTTTGATGAAAACATATATAAGATTTTTCAAATTGTTTATAAAAATAATAGCTTATGTATGTATAATAATAAAATATATTTATATAATTTGTCGGTTCAGTTCGGTTATTTCTTCTTATTTTTTTCGAACAAAATCATAACCAACCCAAATACTATCGGTTTTTAAAAATCTAAAACCAAACCAAACCCAAATAAAAACGGTTTATTTAATCAGTTTGGTTCAATTATACGATTTGGATCGATTTTTATCCAAATCATGAACACCCCCTGAGAGGGAGAACTTACCAACTCATTATAATATTTATTTCAAGTTATTTATTCATTTATAAAATTAAGATAAGATTAATTTATTTATTTTTGAATTATCCTTAGTTTATTAATATTTTTTTGAAAGAAATTCATCCAGTGTTAATCTTGATATTGATGAATAAAATACATAAGTATTAAAAACAAATAAAAGATAAATTAATAAAAATACGCTTTGATTTAAAAGAACATTTGAAAAAAGAAAGATAAATAATATGATGGAGAGGGGGGGGGGGAG
>JAJOOR010003644.1:0-46064 GCA_036250505.1 Solanum acaule | reverse complement strand
GCCTAACTCACACCCCAAAAGCTAGCTCAAAGGGAGGAGGATTGTCCAAGCCTTATAAGGAGTCCACCCATCTCATTAACCACCGATGTGAGACTTTTTGTCATTCTTTAACACCCCACCTCACGCCCAGTGCTTAGCATCTGGTGCGTGGACAATTTTGATTTTGGGGGCCCCAACATCGGGTCTGACAGGCCCTGCTCTGATACCATGTTAAATTAGGTCTTAGGCCTAACTCACACCCCAAAAGCTAGCTCAAAGAGAGGAGGATTGCCCAAGCCTTATAAGAAATCCACCCATCTCATTAACCACTGATGTGAGGCTTTTTGTCATTCTTTAACATCTTCATTTGTTGAAGTTACTGTCAGAAATTATTGTATGTCATGAGTGAAATTTTTTAACGTGAATTTAAATTATTTAAATATCAAAATAAATTTAAGCTTTTAAAATTCTCCTGAGAAACCTTGGATCAGACTTGTTTATCGAATGAGAAATTATTATTTTTTGTTTTGTTGACGTTGAGATTGCTGATATATGAGAATTCTTTTCTTGAATATTACCTCCTCAGCACCATGAATTATCGATTAGACGTGTAAAAGTGAAATCATTTTATTGTTAGTGTGGATGACTTCAAATAACAACTTTTAGTTTTCAAGATATATATAATTTATATATATATTTAATAAAAAGAGTAATAAATTTCTTAACAATACATGTAATAGCTTTTGATTGATTTTTCATTTTCCAAATCCAGTGTGAACAATTGAAAAGTAGGAAGATCAATGGTGAGTCATAGCAGAAAGGTTAGGTCACCTAGAACTCTCTCTAAATATTAGTCAAGCTTTGAAGTTGTGTATTTTTTCAGTAGCTTCATCTACTATTTTTATGTTAATTTTATATATATATTACTACAATATAGAAGTTTTTTACGTTCGATCCTCAGCAAGCCCAAATTTGGGTTTTAGAGATTCCAATTAGAGGCATCGATCGTTGGCCGGAAACTCGAGGAGGATATTTGAATAATTGATGATTTGTCGGGCAAAAAAAAGTGATTCTTTGTGAAACTTGTCCAGTTACGAATGACAGCTTTTCTGGATCAGCAAAGGAAAAGTGGCGGAAGCAGTAGGAGGATGAAGGTAATAACTGTACTTGGACAATGTTATGTCTGTTGCAGCAGCTTTAATTTGTTTATAGGCTCGCCAAAATGCTAAGAACTTGCTTAATCTCTAGATATCGATCCGATCCGTGATAGTGTTTATTCTTGCTGCTTTATTTCAAATTGTAAAGGGCTGTTGTGTATGTGCTCTTATGTTCCTAGAATTATTTGTCAACAGCGTTAGCTACATTTCTTTAATCTGCCTTTACTCGCCATATAGATTCAGATGAACCCAAGAGAAAGGAAAAGCAGCATAATTCAGGAATTATTGTTCCCTTCCAGCGCTCTGATGATGATCTTGTTGGTACAGTAGAGACTGAATTGCCATATATAGTCCGGCTTTATTTAGAGAATTTGGGAGCAAAATAACTTGATGATGAACTGAAGACAAGCACATTCCTGGATATAAGCTCTCTGTACAGCTGAATGACATTGACATCTATTAACGCCTATTGTTTTTAAGACGAGTTATATATTGGACATTTGTGGGGCTATGCTGAGTATGTTGTTGTTATAGAGTGGACTTTGCTATTTGCGCAAGGGTTCGTTGCCATGTTTAGTTGTGTGTTGTATCATCAGTTTTTATTTTTGGAATTTCTGCTCTGCTCTGATTGACTCACTGTTTTCTAATTTCTTTACCTTGAAGGAGATCCATTTGATAAGAGAATAATAACATGCGATGAGAAGTTGAAAGAAGAGTTTCATTTTCCCAGCTTCACGAGAATCGCTGTAGCATAACTACTTACTACACATTTTATAAAGGCAGAACAATGAATTGGTTGTGCATCAAACCTCGACGGATTTGAAATTTTGGATTGAACTTTAAGCTAGATAGATACTTCTTTAGTTATCCTTCGTTTTGCATATGGTTTAGAGTTACTTTGAATGCTGTAGAAAAAGTCTATGCCCTGACTTGTACCGTGTCTTACCATATGAGAAACAATCTTCATTTTGTCCAACCGTTTCAGTCCTGATTTCCACTTAAGGAGTCGTTTGGTAGGCTGCATTAGAAGAAATAGTCCATGTATTATATAAGGTATTATTTAGTACTATGTTTGATAGGAATTTGGGCTTATGTATATACCTCCTACATGGTATTATATGATGTATTACTAATACCTTCCATTTGGAGGTATTAGTAATACATAGGATATAATATCATGGGGTGAGTCTATGTTAAGACAAAAATATCTCTCAAATTATTTTAGTTATTTTGTTTATTTTCTTGACGTTATGATTTATATTTGTACTAGTAAATTTATTTAAATAAATTAGCTTACAAATTATTTAGAGAGAGTTGTTTGTTACTAAATAAATTCAAAATAAATCAATACAAATTTGAAATGTGAGTTGTTTATTTGTATATGACGTTTGTTATATATATACTAGTTTCTAGATACGCACTTCGCGCGTGTAACCCGACATATTAATGAGTATATTATTTCTTAATAAATAAATAATATTAAATAAACAAAGTGAAAATCTTGAAATGTCATTGAAAACTAATCAAAATGGATTGAGTTTTTTCCACAATAGAAGACTATAAAGCCACAAAATTGATCCAAACAACCCTTCGCCTTTCCACTTCCTTTATTCCCATATGTAACTTTTGCCTCTTCATACCTCCAATATCAGTTTTTCTGTTGTGATGTAAATGGGACTACTAATTGATACTATATTTTTAGGAGTTAATTTAAAGATAATATTAATAGTCACATCTTCAAAGGATGCCTAGTATACTGTACTTGATGTTGAATCAAAATAAATTTTCAAAACATCTGATTTGGACTTCAAAAGTCACTAACAAATTTAACATAATATTTAATATTTTACAACTAATTAAATATTTTATAACATTTTGATTTAACATATGGGCAAAATGGTATTGTAACTTTGCACTTAGAGGCTTCCCACTTATAATAATATATGAGAATCATAATTCCCGTAATGGAAGTGTCCAATTTTGACAAAAGGGTGTGAAAAAGAGTGAACCACAATGAAGATACATAGTTGGAAACACGTGGGATTTACCCCAAAAGTTGCGAAAAAAACAGAGAACAAAATCCCAAATTGGGTAAATGGTGTATGGTACCGTTCTTCAACTATCCCACAATTGGGTGTTTGATGCCCTCTGATAAAAATAACAAGAATCAGAATCATTGCCAAATGTATGAGCCTTATCTGAGTGAAAAAATCTGATTGCTACCGGCCTGATTTTTAGGCGTGAAATGAGGAGATACGCAGTATTGAGAGTATTTGCTGCTAAACTCAAATTTTTTGCTATGTACTGTAATTTTTTTAAAACTATCACTATTTCGAGTAAATAGAGGATCTTAGTTTGATCTGTCATGTAATCTTATGTTGAAAATAAATAATGTGGAATTTGGATTTACAGTAAATAATATTTTTGGTTAACATGCTTCGTCGAAGCCCACTAATTATGAGTTGGAGTGCTTGAAGGATGTCATATTTGTCAAAACCACGTTTCGACAAACCAAATTCGTAGATCTTGACCTAGCATCTCAAGTTCAGATTCCATCCAAGTGTTAGATTTATATTCAAAACTTAGATGTTCCTAGCATCAATACACACGCCTGTGAACTTAATTTTTCTTAAGTCAAATACGTGAAAATATTTTTTGTTTTTTTTTTAAGATGATATTGAGAATTGAACTTAGAATCTTATCTGATTTGATGTTCAAATTGTAAGGTTTGAACCTACAACTCTAGTGTAGAAAGTATTTCAACACCTCATTTCACTAATTAGTTTTATTAGTGGGTTCATAAGTTAATATTCGTACATATTTATTTAATTTTCTAATACAATGCAAATACAAGGTTTACAAAAAAGTTATTGGGTTCATCCAAACCTCCATCTGGCTCCGCCCCTGATAAAGCGTGTGATCAACTTTATCTAAAGTTAGCTTAAACGATTAATGTGAGCAAGTGGCGCAGCCACATGAGTGCAAACTACGTGTTTGGCAAAATCATTTATAACTTTTAGACATTCAACCCTATATTTGTATCAAAAAATTCATTTAATAAACTCGATAAGCAAAAATAAAATAATATTATGGTCCTAAACTAATAAACTAAAAATCTTTCCCATGGGCGAGGGTGATCACATTTTAATTACCCAGAGGAAAATTCCTCGCGAAATTACTCCTTTTTCTTTCTTTGATACGTATTCGTATATTACTAATAGGAAGCGATAATTAATATTGTAAACTGCACACTAATAGGCTAATAGCGGACTTTGTTTTTCTTGATAATTAAAAATAAATAAAAAATCGTCCAACTAAATAATGCTCGAAGAAAGAAGTGAGTTTATTCTTCTCTTTTTATTTTCTTTTATTTTTGGGTCCTCTTTTCATATGTGGTTCTGGTTTCAAAACAGGCTGTAGATAGATTTACTTAATGAAATATGGGTTAAATTGCACTGTACTATCGTAATTGAGTTGCCGACCTCCATAAAATATTATCCAGTCAATAGAAAAAAGTTTCTTTTTTTAAGTTTCAAGTTCCGATTCGAGGATAATTTTAAATAACTATATAAAATTGAGAGATAAAATCTAAGTTTGATAAGAATTTAAACACATGAACTTCCCTATTTCATATTAGAATTTCATTGAAAAGACAATTCCAAAAATATGTTGATGACAAAAATACGAATAGATAATGAAGAGCATAATATAACAATTTCGATTAGCGCAATGGACCTTTTGTTTTATATCAATCTTTTTTAAAAAAAAAAAGTTGGACGAATATGTGCATAATATTAGGAATCCTTATAAAACAGCTAGAAAAAAATTATGAACCGTCCATTGATTGGTTGAGATAGAGAATATATAGGATTATATTACCATAGGAGAATTGGTGTTTAATGTGGTGTCATCTGCAAACTGATCCATCCATTTCATTTCCAGAAAAAGACAAATAGATAAGAACATAATGTTTGCCCTATATTTTTGCATACTACTTTTAAACCTTTTCTTTTTCGTGTAACTAGTCGCTCAACTTTAAGTTTATTACATAAAAAATATAATTACAAGATCCTATTATTGCATAGCTCATGTCGGAGCAAGGTGGCACCAGACATTTAATTGATACTCTCATGATCGGACATAATGCTCCAAACATTGTAAATTTCTTACCGTTCGTATATATAGGTTAAATATATCTCAATAATGATTTTTATATACTATTTCAATAGCTGTCATTTTAGAAAAATGTCTTTGAAGATTCCATCAAAATGGGAGTCCTCATAATCATCACATGAGTATAACAACTATTGAGAATCAGAACTATTCTTCTTCATCTCTTTTTTTTTTATTTGAGTGAGAAAGGAGAATAAAACTATGTAGTATAAAATTAATAGCTAGTTGGCTCTGAATCAGCTTGATTCTCATACTTCACATCAATGAATCAAATTCAACCATTACAACTCTAAAAAATAAAATCGTCCACTTAGTCTTCTCAAAAAGCCAAAAAGTTCTGTTTTAATGATAAATTTGCTTGTTTATCCTAAACTTGTGCAAAATATAATACTCAACTATTCTTTGTCTCTTTGACTCCCATAAAAATGTACTTTATCCTAATTTTGCACTTTGTCAATTAGGAAATTATTAATAACGTACTTTTCATATTTGACTTCAAACCATGTGTTCCCATATTGTCGATTATATCTTTCTTTTTTTAAATTGTGTCCACTTTATCTTGCGTAGATCAAGTCTTGCAGAATTTTCTACAGATGTGTATAATTGAAAACTAATTATACATATTGATGTCCATACTTAACATAATTCGGTACTTAACTACTTAACTAGTTGGAGCGGGTGAAACAACTCTAAGGGTGTTAAGAATTTTGGTTATAATATTATCCATTACACGCATTGAAGTTTTTGGGTGATGCCTAAAAAGAATTTTTTCATTCTTACGACTCGAATACAAAACTTTTAATTAGGAGTGGAGGGATACTGAACCATCCCACCATAACTCCTGTTGATGAGTATTGTAACAATATTATTGGATGTATAATGATTTTCAGAAGAATTTATATATAGTCTTGGACTACTCTACATGGCTATTTCAAGTTTTAAATTGATGCCTAGATTCTTTTATTTTTCTTTTTTACAATTTTTAAAGCTTTATCAAAGAATGCCTTACGCACCCCTAGAAAATATGTACATATTTTCTTCTTTAAATTCAGGTGAAAATTAGATGCTAATTATCTGCCAGTTAATTTGATCCAAAATATATAAATTTCCATCTGAAGTCTGATCGTTAAGAATTAAGATCTTCACAACTTGTGGACCATAACCCATTGTTTTTATTCTTTGCACCTGTTACCCAACTAGTCAAAAGGTAGAGGGGCGTGTGTGTGACAATTTCAAAAGAAATTTAAGTCATGGGAACATGGGTAGAATATATCAACCAAAATGTGAATAATAATATAACTAGCTTGTTCGATTAAACTTTCAGAATATGTTATTTGGAAGGTATTTTTTTAATTTGTGTTTTCTAATTAATCTAAAAGATATATTTATCAATATTAGAATATCAATTTGTGTTGATTAAACTTTCTAAAGTGTTTCTAGAAAAAAAATATTTTCTCAGCTTGAAAATAACTTTTTTTACTATTCAAAATTATTTATTTTCCGCTTAAAGTTTAGCCAAATAACTTTTACTCTAGTTGTATAGTAGATGCGCAGGAACGATCCCTAAAGCAAAGACTCGGAATGCTCCACGAGTATTTCAACTTTGCAAAATCTACCGTCATCAATATCATCACTGATACAAAAACATGTAATGTGTATAAATACTCTCCCGATTATTTTTACTCTTTCAATATTGACTTGGCACATTCTTTAAAAAGTAATACATAAAATGACAATTTTATTATATTATAATAAATTAAATATTTTAGAAAATATATTGAGAAATAGCTACTATTAATAGTAAAGATAAATTATAAATGAAGTGATGATTTTGTAAAATGAATAAGTAAAAATAAATATTTATTTTTAACTTAAAATACTAGCAAATAAGTAAAAGTAAATGTGGTCGGAGGAATATCACATTGAAAAAAGGTGTTGAATGCAATCATGATAAGTAGGAATTGAACTTTCCCAATTTGCACTTTGTTGTAACAAAAAGTCACCTTAAATTTTTAAATTTATTTAGACAATGAGAAAGATTCCTTCATCGAATTTTGATGTAGGGCTGATCAAGTGAATCAAAACTCTTATCGTTTCCACACACAAAAAAACAAAAGCAAAAAGAAGAAGAAGAAAACTATAGAATGTATATAATGAGAATACATAGGAGAAATATTTTTATATTTTTTTATTTTAAGGAGGCCGTATAATTTAATTCAGAGTCACTGTCCATTCACCAGAACCATCAAAAAAAAAGGGGATCATCCTTATCTCCAAAATAAATTTTGGATTAGACCAAAATACAAAATCAAATTTATTATTACTAATTTATTTATTGACACGTATGAAGGGAAAGGCCAATTGAAAATTTAGCTACAGCATATTGCAGCCTAATGATCAAATAATTTTATATGGTATGAGTAAAATAAAATAATTGTGACATTATTGTCTTGACATTATTCAAAAGATATCTTCTTCCTACTAAGTACTAATTATACAAAAATAATCGATTCTATATAAATAAATATTGGACCTTCTACAAGTAAAACTGCAAATTGTATTATCTGACGTAATTATTTTGAAAAAGAATGTGTAAATGTGAAGAATAATATAGTCATGTCAAAATCAATGATAATAACACAAACATTTTTTTTATCAAAAGAAGGAATTATCCACTAAATCAATTCACCAAGTTTTTTGAGGTGTCACCATCCATGATACTAAAGCAATTAATTTTTAAAAAAAATTGTCCTAATTTATCTCATACTATTTTCTTCTTAATTCGTCTTAAAGAAATATTATTATTTTTAAATTAGAAATAATTAAATTTTAATTTTTTTATCATTAAATAATGTTTAGTCACACAAATATCTAAAAAAAAATTAAATCATATTTTTTTTAAAAAAATCCTTTTTTATATTTATAAATAATTAAATTTTAAAATTCCCTTTTATCATTAAATAGTATATAGCCACACAAATGTCTAAAAACATATTTCTAATTATAAATTTCAGAAAAGTCCTTTCAAAATTTTCGTTAAAATAAATAATGTCAGTGACGGAGGAAATAATAAGATAATATTTTTTGTGGTCCCATGGGATTTTTGGATCCTCAGGTTTGGAATAATAACAGTAGTACTATACTTTATTGTAAAAAGAATAATATAGCAGAAATTGTGGAAGAGACGATTCTTTTTTGTAACGGAATAAACAGAGTAAAATGATTCTCTTGGAACCTAATTGGACCGTACCACCTCACAATATATTGCTTCTTTAATATCAATAGGTTCATTAATTATTTGCCGTTCCTTTTTTTTTTTTCTTTTTTAATTCAAAATTGTCGTTAGAGATTCTTATACTTTGAGGATCCACAAAGGTCGAATAACACACTCACACTGTGACCCCTTATTTATTTATCATGTTTTGGAAAAAAAATTCTTTTTATTCCCTTATTATTTGATTGGTTATTGAGTTTAACAAAGAATAAAAAACTTTTAACAATTTGTGAGTTAAAATATGACATATACTGCTCTTTTATTTAACTGGACCTAACTCTTCAATATGAAAAATTTACGGTCAAAATCAAAGATAAATTTATTTGAATCTCGATATCTGAAAAGTGTTAAGGACGGAGGGATATAATTTTTTGAAGGAAGGATAATACTTACCATATTTGGCTCATTTATTTATTTTTCATTTGCACAAATTGTTTTAAAACAATTAATGGTTCTCATAAATATTAAACAGATCACGTATCAAAGAAATAAGACAAGTAATGAATGAGGTAGAGACATTCTAGTTCTAGTAAGTGAATAAACCACAAGAAGGAAAATAATGGGTCTTTTGGCCATCATACATATATCATTTAACCTATCATAGATTGATCTCATTTAATAAGGAGCAGTATTAAAAAAATACTCCTTTTTATAGTTTTTTTTTTGTCAAACGATATTTGTTTTAAATTATATTGATATAAAAGAAAATTGCCATGTATAGTGCTTTTCGTATAATTTGAAATATTTGAAATTTTATTTTAAAACATCGAGTTAGTTTAATCTAATATAGCTTTGAAAATTAGTCAAATTAACTCTAAAAAAATGCAACAGAAGAAAAAAACGAAGGAAGTAAATGAAATGAAGGAGGTATATACAATGCTAATAGTGTATTATTTAAGAAAAAATGGATTACATAATTACTATTTGAAGACCAATAAATCTAAAGAGTTGACTGTGTTTTTTTTTTCTTATATGAAGCTGAGATCAGCATGTTGTCACATTGTTTGGTTTCATTTCACATTTTGCCAGTTTTTTTTTTTAAAAAAGAAAATAGTTAATATATCTTCTCATATATATTTAAAAAATAGTTGGCATCTTGAAAAGAAAAAAACAAAGCACAAGTTATATGAATGAAATGAAACATTTATTTTTTGGTTAACCGTACTATTTATAGACTAATTAATTAGTAATCGACATTATTCACTCTTCTAATTTTGTGTTGTACATTCAAACATAGGTAATGGAATAGGCTTCCCTCCAGTAGTCCATCCCTCCTCCATTTGGTCCAGTGTGGCTTTGATTGATTGACATGTGTGTCTTTATTTATTTAATGGTTCAGATTCATTTTATTAAATGGAGGGGAGCCGAGTACTCAAACATATGTTTAAAAAACAAATTTGGATTTCAATTACTATTTGCAGACCTCTAAATCTAAAGAGTTAGGCTGTTCTATGAAGCAAAGATAAGCATGTTATCGGTGCCATTTTTTGAAAGGTGGATTCTATTAACTTTTTTTTTTTTTTTTTGCTTTTGGTTAATATTCTCACTAATATTAATTAATTCATGCCATATTAAAAAAATAAAAATTCATGACTAGTAAATGAAATATCAAAGACTTTCCATGACTTTGACTTTTTTCAAAGTAAAATAGGAATTTTGAATTAAGTTTGAAATCTAATTTTAATTAATCTCAAAATTATAACTTTGTCCGCAAATCGAATGCCTAAGTATTCAATTTTTTGTTCATTTGGTACAATAGAGGTGTGCAGTGAGAAATCAGGAATATATTTTCAATTGAGACATCAATATAAGGCTAATAAGATATTATAATAATTTTAACATTTCAAACAGAGACCAAACATGGCCTACAAAGAAGAAAATTAATGGAGTGGAAGTAGAATCCAAAACTGTTCTGTTTTTGGCTATATTTTGTGAACCTTTTTTTGAAACTGATTTAGCATTTAAGGCATTAGTTGAAAGTGAACCTCCAAAAACAGAGAATCAGATTAGATTAATCTTTTAATTAACATGTTAGAAAAAGTAATATAGCAAGGGCAATTTAGTCCAAACAATAAATATTCCATCCCATTCTTATTTCAAGAAAAATGGAATTTAAGTCAACAAACGTAGCCGACCGCCTCAAGACGCAGAATCTTTGAAAAGTAAAAATACAATAAATAAATAAACACTTTTTACTTTGACCTGTCTAATTTATGTTTCTTTGTTTCAATTTATTATATTATTTTTTATTTTTAAAATATAAATTGATAATTTTTTAATTTTATTTTTATTTTATATTCATATAGTGCTTAAGACCATAAAAATTAAAGGACATGTTAATATGTTTTACATATTTTTAATTTAAAAATCATAATATTTAATTATTATTTTTTCTTGAATTTTGTTCAAGTTAGAATTAAATTTAAAAAATTGAAACAAAGGAAATATACTACTTTTCAAGAGAATAAAATAATTAATATTTAATATTTAAAAAAATTATACGACCTCCTAAGATTTCACATATGAAATTTTATTGGAGATGTTATTATAAAAAAAAACTATACTATGTAGATACTAGTATAAATTATAATTTGCCTCTAAAAAATTGGATATATCCCTATAAAAAAAGGTAAATTAATTAAATTCAATTTTCTTTTCATTATTCATTATATGACTAACCGTGTTTCCGACTTAACTCAAATATGCGACGACCCGAATGTGAAAAACAATATCGAATCTCTTGAAGTTTTTAGAATCCAAACTTTCCACTTTTACCCTCGTTTTCGTTGAAAAGTGTAACTGTGCTATAAATATAAGACTTCTTCAACCTTTCCTTTATTCATTCTATCCAGGCAATGTGAGAAAGTAATAGAACAATTAAATATATTTGCAGAAAAAAAGTTAAAATTATGGGTTCAAATTCTAAAGAAATGAACATTGATTTGAACTTTGTTTATGTACCCAAGTTAATTTCAGATGTTTTAACTGAGGTTTCTGCCATGGATGACATCTCCAAGAAATTAACAAAGCTCAATCAGTTTCTTGTTCCTTTAGAAGAAGAACTCAGAAAAACCGAAGCTTTTAAACGTGAATTACCCACGTGTATGCTTCTTCTCAAAGATGGTCAGTTTTTTTTTTCTTTTGAATTTTTTCTCTGTTTTTTTCAATTTTCTGCATTTTTTACGGGTTATTTAATTTTTCTTGTTTTTTTTTTTAATTCTTATGGCAGCTATTGAGAGATTAAAGGCAGAAGCTTTGCTGTATAAGGAGAAAGATAAAAGTCCTGTGATGGAGGAATTTATCCCACTGAAGAAGGGTAATTCTGATGAAAGTGGAAGGGTAAAAAAGTCAAATGATTTAAGTGATAAGAAAAACTGGATGAGCTCTGCTCAGCTATGGAGCACTCCAGTTCAGTATGAAAGCTTTAATCTTGAAAACTTAAAATTTGTAAGTTTTTCCCCTTCTAAGAATTATTTTTTTCGTAAAATCGTTATTTTTTTGACATCTTTTTCTACAATTGTTGATTAATCAGAGTGGTGTAGAAGAGAAAGCCAGGGAGAAGCAGTACCAGTTAGGAGCATGTAAATTGAAGAATGAAAGAGGGGCATTTTTGCCATTTCAAGGACAAGCTTTGAAGGAAGGAAAAAATGGTTTGGCAGTGAAGGATTTATCTCTGTCAATGGCAGTGACAGTGAGTGAAGGAGAAAAGGGTCAAAAGCCAATTGATGTGAGTGTGAAAAGAGAGAACGGCCCATCAAATTCAAATGGATGTGGTGGTTTTTCACAGGACAAATCACAACAGAGGAAACAGAGGCGTTGTTGGTCTCCAGAATTGCATCGTAGATTTGTTGATGCTCTTCATCAACTTGGAGGTGCACAAGGTAATTGTCGGTGCTCGGATTAATTTGCGTTCACATTCGATTATTTTATGGAATATCGGTTATCTTTCACCGATATAAATATATATGGAATGGTTGTTTATTGTGCGGCATGGGATAAGCAATTGGAATATCTGGAACTATTTTATCACATCTTTTATATGGGATATCCGCTATTTTAGTATAGATTAAAATGAATTTATCATCCTTATTTCACATATAAAACAAACTAATCTGTTAAGTGAAAGCAATGTCTTGATTTTGCGTCTAAATTTATTCATAAAGTGAGATTACTATGATAGCAAATGCCTTTCTTTAAAAATCATTTTTTTAATATTTAGTCTTGTTGAATTACTGAAAATATTTGATTAAAAAATAGTAGTACTATTGTTGGAGTCTCACATCATTCGTTTAGGAATACAAAGGTCTTCTATTCTTTATCATGATATGATATGAAAGTTAGATCCATATCAATTCATTGTTTTCATGAGGGGGTCGGGTGGGGTGGAGTGTATCGTTTAATGAAAAGACTTTTTTATCTCTTAATTCTGATCATAAGAGAGCAAAATGACTCACAAAAGTCTTTCTTTTTTACTAGTATTAGTCGCCGCAACCTATGGTTAAAATATTGTTATCAATCTTTAATATAACATCACCAACATGCTATTATTTCATTATCATTTCTTTCTTCTTGTACTATGATTATTATATATGTCACACTATACTTTTTATTATCCAACAAAACATTAACAATAATTTTTGAAATATTATCCTGCAGTGGCTACACCAAAACAGATCAGAGATATCATGCAAGTGGATGGCCTGACCAATGACGAAGTGAAAAGCCATTTACAGGTATCCAATTACGCTCTTTCAACAAATAATTAAGAGGCTCATATTTTGTTCCCATGACACTTGTGTTAGAAATTATTATAACATCCAGTGACGGAGCCAACAATTTTAATATTGCAATCTTGTACAGTGAGCTAGTGAATGAATCTACATTAAAAGTTGTTTTTACGAATTCTATTGAACCTCTTTCAATATAGAGTGTTTGTCGTACATTTTCTTCAAGTGTTGATCAAAATATCTATTTTGTAATATGCAGAAATATAGACTTCATGTGCGACGAGTCCCGGCATCAGGTTGTTCATGGTCTAATATGGATGCAATTGGGGAGTCTTCAAAGACAACAAATGGTACACAATCTGGTTCTCCTGAAGGGCCTCTTCATTTTACTGGTTCTGGTTCAGCCAAAGGGGTGTCTATCAATGAAGAAGAGGATAATAAATCGGAAAGCTATAATTGGAATGGACAGCTTCAAAAGAGCATTGAAGGGTCAACTATAAGATCAAGTTGCCATTAATTTTGCAGCTATAGAAATAGGACAGAAACAAAACATAACAAATAACTTATGAGAGAAGTACCGATGAGTTCTTTCTGAAAAATAGGAAATAGGGACTCTGCTGATTTTAACATGTTTGTTTGTGATATCAGATTTAATTAACTTTGACATCGTTGATTTACAATACATTGTGAGTAGGACTAATGATTTGGATATATAGTCTGATACTAATACAGCTGGTAGGGACCAGTGAAACTAGAGAGGCAATATCAATTTTACAAACTATATTGAATATATATCTACTGTTGGAAATGCTTTTTTACTATTGTATTTTCCTTTTCTTGTTTTTGATATGCTTCATTTAAGCCGAACGTCTATCAGAAACAATTTCTCTGCCCTCACAAGATAGAGGCAAGGTTGCTTTACACACTACCCTCCTCAGATCCCGCTTGTGGGATTGCATTGGATATGTTGTTGTCCAATTACTTTGTTTCTAATTTCTTTTTTATGTCCATTCCTTGTGCCTGTTGAAGTGCCAGTTTAGCCACATATCCAAATTGTGTTGATAGAACTTGAGAACACCTCAAACCGGAGGCTTTTGGTAGAACAATTTTTCTCAAGGGGGCTATTGGTTTGTTCCATTAGAGAGTGAATAAGTTCTCTATTTTCCCTTCATTGTCATATCACAGCACTTATGAGTTACGGGTGTCAAATGAGCGAGTTGAGTTATATGTGTACTAATTTAAATTTAAATGGGTCCAATCAGTTAGTACATAAATTGACTTATAACCTTCTCAATGTTTGCTTGGTTGAAAAAGCGGGAAAGAATCAAGTTGAACTGACCAATGGGTCATAAGCCAGCATGACGAACACAAGTTAATTTTCATTTGTTTGTTCAATCATTTGACGATTCATTAATAAATTGAACAAATTAATAAAGCTTTACTTTTGTTTCTAAAGGCAATATAAACTTTTTTCCATCCCACTCCATCAGGAAGGTCAATAGTGTCGTTCTCACTTAACCTTCAGCATATCAGCCTACTGATTAATGATAGAGATGTTCAACCACTTGATAAATCTTACTTGTTGTGATATAAACAAACCAAATCCGAAAAAGAAAAAAACAACACTTATTTTTTCTCTATGTGGATGGTTTAACTGGGTTACATATGTAGCTCAAACTAGCCCAAGGTTTTAGATGGGCTAAAGCCCAAATAACTTGTCAATGTCTACTTAGTTCAACCCACCGAAGTCTGCTGGTCGAATCATACTTTGGGATCAGTTCATGTGGTTCATATACATATATCATTTTTTTAATTTTTAATATACAGAAAAGTTTTGTCCTGTTATTAAGCTTGGTTCTGTTTGAGATAGACAAGTAACGATAAAGAAATGGATTATAGGCCTAACGAAATCCCATATGCTAGTTTATAAAGAGATCAAGATAATATTAGGAGATACCAATAAAAAGAAGAAGCTAACGCTACGCACTTGGAGCAAGTATCATATTTTCCTAGAGCCGCAATTTCAACAGGGGCATGAAACTATAGCTAGAGGTTGAGAAAAAAAAAGTGGGGTAGCTAGAGGCAAAACAGAAACATGAAATAATTCAAAATTGGCACACCAACAAGCAAATTAAATATTCATTTGATAGAAGATTTCATATTGTAATGCATGATGAATAGTTCTACTAATAATAATAATATACACTGCCGCCCACCTATTGTCATTACAATTACTTTTTCCGTTTGCACTTCTTTTTAACTTTTCCTTATAATTTAAGATACCGCTTTTCTATCTTTAGAATGCAAATTAAATGTTATAGGGATAGTCAATCACTTTTGTAACGAAGACAAGCTATCATTTTCATTGGTAAGACTAAAAGAGTAACAACAAAATTATCAAATTCAATTTGTTACTTGTGGCAAGCTGATGTCACATTCTCGAAAACTAAACACTTACAACTATATACGATGATTAATTGCAACATAAGGAAATATTTGGACGTGCTGTGACAAATATGCCAAGTACCAAACCTTTTTCAAGAGGAGGGTACGTAGCAGCCATGTTTGACCTAGAATAAGTGGTAGGGATTAGGTATCTTGCTTGCATCTATGCATTCATGTTTACTAGTGTCTAGTGGACTTTAATGTAACACGAATGTCTTTGAAACAGGTTTTCTATTCACATGAAAGATTTACTATTGAACACATGAGTAAGTTTTCTTTGTCCTATGAGAGAGAGGGTGGTTTGAGAATTTCCTCATAAGTATTTTGTCTAAATAAATAACTGAATAATCATAGAATATACTTGAAGACCACTTTGTGCTCGTTATGAAGCGACCTGGCGACAGTCATGTAGCACACACACTTTGTGTTTGCATTCTTGAAGACAGCCCATCTTTTTCAAGAAAATCACAGCATTTCAAATACTAAGAAGGTTCTTCGTTTGGTTGTCTACTAATTAAGAGTTAATCAATATCAACATCATATGCCATTATTCAAAACAACAGTTTGCTCAGTTCCCCAAGGGGTTGGTTAGGTGGCCAAATAGGTAACTTGGAAAATCTCCCTCAAACCATAAACATCACCTATAAAATCTCATATCACCTAATAGTACATGACAGGTAGGTACCTAGCACCTTTTTCTTCTAAGTCTGAAACTGTGGCCATGTGCATGTGGAATTTCTATAACTATATTTTTCTAGAGATGAGATTCCACTTCTCAATGTTAGCCAAGTATCCCACTTGTTTAACTACTAGTTTACACTAGTATCCATGTATTATAAAGTCAAATAGCACATGGCCATCAAAGCCATTTCATGAAATCTATGAGCCCAACTGTGATTGAAGTTATAAAAATATTCCATAATACTTGTATATTCCACGGAAGCTCTAAAAACTATAAGAGAAATAGTATTAAACTTCAATAATACAGTAGTAAAGATATACAGAAATCATGGTCAACGATCTAAGATCCCGTGGTGCATCTGAATCTATTGAATGACTTAGCGCTGATACATCATAGTATATATATATATAAAATGCTACTATCATTCTTCCTCTTGATCATTTATCTAGAATAAAGATAACTGCATTTGAGCCTCTACGTCGACTGTATTATTTATACTATTAACTTAACATGTACAGTTGACAGTGTTTCCTTTTCGATCGAGTGAAAATCATTCATGAGTTTATGATCACTAGTTCACTACCACTTATTAAGGAACACATTTTCACATACATAATATATATAAACTGCATGTATTCACTCCATATGTAGTAAGCTAGCCAGACAAAGTAAGCATCGACGGGTAAAGAAAGACAACACTGTTTTTATATGAAATTAATGCTGCTCCTACATTTTGAGAAAATGTACCTTCAAAACTCCAAAAGGGTCTTGATCAATAGAAAATAAATTTGGAGAAGGAAACAAATCTAAAAAAAACCTTATACCTAAGAAGTTTAATTAATGTTCATGTTGAAAATATTCATTCCTCTCTCCGACTATCTCTTTGTACATATCATAATCTCTCTTCATCTGTCCGATGTCTCTTTATACGCTTGTATACCCCCATCAACTTGCTGCAGTTAACAACGCATACATAAACAAGAGTTAGACAAGATATTTTCTTAGCTGCCAGTAAATATATTACTAAGTGCAAGTAGCTTAATCCGCAAAGAATTTTTTCTATAAAAAATTGAACTCAAGAGTTTGTTAGCTGGATAACGCGATACAAACAGAGAATGCAGGACCTAGTAAACAAAACGCACATTTAAGGCTAGTGAAGGAGTGAAAACTTTTCAGTATATATAAATGCAAGCCGGACCACAAGGACTTGAGCATATACATAAAGAAAATACAAAGCATTTAATGAAACAAAAACTTACCAAGATCAAAAATGTAGAAAACAATAGGCATGGAACTGAAGACATCAACCTGAAGGACCACCGGAACCCCTTCCCTCCTCTTCGCTGTTGGCTCTCTGTTGCTTCCTCGGGGTCTCTGGTGGCTGTGGGGGTTGCAGCTGTTGTTGAGACTGAAGATGAACCTGTTGTTGATAAGAAAGAGAATGCTCCGGTTGGGACTGCTGATGAGGCGGAACCAGATTATAAGGATTTTCATAGGTACCGGCCAAAACCAACGAAGGCGGTATGGATGAACTCATCTGATGAAATCCAGTAGCTGTTACCGAGCCAGTAGAGTCGAACCCACCGTTAAATCTTACAACATCTTCTTGTTGTGAAGCTTGTTGTTCTTGCTGCTCATAAAATTTTAGCATCTCCTGTTGGTCCCTTTGTTCCTTTGCAGCCATTGCTGTTATAAATTGTTGAACTTGAATTGGCTGCTGCAGTAGTTGCGGTTGCTGCTGTGGGTCACGAATTAGCAATTGACCACCATGTGGGACCCCTGTTGACATTCCTGACATTGGGTTCATATTGAAAGGCATCATGGTACTAGAAGAAGGCGCATTCATATGTTGCTGCGGTTGAAAAAACCCCGGAGGTTGAAGATTAATAATGGGTAGCATTGCTGATGGACCGATGTAGGTAGACAGTTCCTTTTTAGCGTTCAACAGATCATCCTGAACTTGTCTGAGTTTCTGTTGAAGTAATGAAATAAGACCAACACACCCATAGACCGGATCTCGAAGCCGATACTCAGCCTCGTAGGCAAGGGAATTCACTGCATCTTCCCGTTGAGCTGCATTGAGTTCGTTGAGTAGTTTCGCCACGTTGCTGGCACCGAACACTTTGTGGACATTGGAAAATTTCAATGGCTGATCTGGCGGAAAATAGGGTGCGAAGACACACTCTTGGGTGCATTTTCTGCGTAGGAATTTGCAAGCTGCGCATGGAGAATTGGTCGATGACATCCTTCTGTTCCTAAAAATCGTACACATCAACCCCACAAAACACACAAGCGATGTCAAAGAATGAATACACTTAATAAATGGAACAGAATATCTAGGTGTTCGCATTCTAAATATATTTAGACACAAATGGAGCATAAATTAATCAGAAATGATTATACACAGATAAAAATAAACAAAGGATTTATGGCATTCAACGAAGTTTCATTTACCGATATTAAAGAAACAGTAAGCCATTAATGGCTTAGCAAATCGAAGCAGACATGGTAAAATAATTAAATCATATCTATAGTAGGACTTTAAGTAAAGCAAGTCAGAAAGTGTAAATTAGCAACTGTAGAGTGATTTAGAATCATATCCAAGTATTTGAACCAATTTTTTCGAAAAAAAATCCCTACAACAACACTATACCCGTGAAATACCACAGAGTTAGTAGGTAAATTAGACAGACCGTTTCTGAAAAAACTTGGGCTCATTGTCAATAAAAACAATAAACAAAAGAAGAAGAAAACGGAAAGCATCAAGTACGAGCAGGATAAACTTGCAGTGACGAAGAAAGATGCCAAGTTTCCGAAGGAGACTTGAATGAAAACAAAATTTCACCCTACTTTCTCTTTTTCTCTCTCTAACTTGATAAACTTGGAATGCAAGAAATCTTTCGTTTTACGGATCTAATCTAGATCAATGATATCTCTCTGGGTTGTATCAAATCAAGGACTTGTTCTATATCAAATTCATATCAAAATCACATACTAGTAGTACTGGTTCCTCTCAGAAAATCCAAACTCTAAGATCCTTCCCTATCAAACAATGAAGAAACAAATCAACACAAAATCACATATCAAAAACAAGTTCAAAAGAGTAAAAATTAAAACCTTAAAATAGAAATAAAGAATACAAACAAAACATGAAATCAGAAAACTCATTCACCTTTCTTACGTTACAAACCCTATTCAGATCACTATTTAACCTTCTCTCTCTATACTTCTCTTCAAGACTTCAAACTCATTCCATCTGCAAAGTAACAAAAAAATGAAGTGAACAAAGAATGTTGCTGAATTTAATTTTATAATCGAAAAATCAACATCATTTAACCCTATAAAATCACACACAAAAAATGAATGAAGGACTGAACCTGTCTAGGGTTGGAATTCAAAAGCTCAAGAAAGATCAAGAAATAAGAAAACGCAGCTATTTTTTTTTATAGTTTCATCATCGATATAAGAATGAGAGAGAGAGAGAGAGAGAGAGGGCGGCATAGAGAGGGAGGAGTCAAAATGAGAAGGAAAAACAAATTTGATGAAATAGAAGTGATTATAAAGCGAAGGATTTTCCAAGAATGGTCGAGTTTGTAAATAATCCAATTACTAGGGTTAAATAATGAAGGAGAAACCCCTACAAGGCATCTTGTCTATTCAGGACCGTCGATGGGATATCATATGCTGTATTGACCGTCTGATTAGAATTTTGTATTTATATTGAGTTACCTATTTGTCCCTGCGCTAGTTTCCTGAGCGATGAATAAATTGGACTCTGAGTCACCTATTTGTCCCTGCGCAAATTTATGGCCTTTCCCAAATTACCCCTTCCATGAGGGGTGTGCTTTGAAATACGGCTCTAAGTTTCATACATTCACAGTACTGCCATCCCATTTAATTACTTACTATGTTTAATTTCTCAAATCTATAATAGGATTTCTTATGGAGTTAATTTTTTCAAACGCTGACTAAAAGTTTTTGGTATATGAAAATCACTCAAATAATGGTTATTATTTCAACCAAAAAAATATTATTATTTTTAAATAGCAAGAAAAGAATTATGTCAAATTTTATTTTTAAAAAATAAAATAACTCATTCCGATAAAACAAAAAAATGGGTCAATTTAATGATTGAATTGAAATAAATAGATTTTTAGTATTTTAAAATTTAAATGACCACTCTAGATAGGACCTTCCCAATTAATTAGTAATTTTTTTTTATTATAGATATATTAAATGGAAAAAAATAGACAAAGTTCAAGCGAAAAGAAAAATGATCAACGAGGAAGAAATAAAATCAATATCTATCGGAAATATAGCTTAAATAGGTTGAGTGATTTTACGTGTGAATAGTTAAAATTAAGTAAACTTTTAGGTGAAATAATAATAATTGACTATTGTTTCTATTACAAAATAAAATTGAGAGATTTTTCTGAAATGATTATCACTAATTTATTAACTCTTCAAGATAAGAACCGTAAGTTGACTGATCTTCGTTAAAATTAAAACAAACCAAATTGTCCATCAAAGAGTTAATACTAGCAGTACATTCTATTTAAGTTGTTGAGTTAAGATTTAAAGAAAACAATATGCACTTTTATTAGGTTTGACACATTATTTATTGTGTTAAGTACTTCAATATAAATCATATAATACTTCATAAAAAAATTATAACGCAATATTGCTTTATGATGGAACAACACACAGATATTATAAAGTCTTTCAAAATAATATAGTTAATTATGGGATGATCATATGAGAATTTATACATTATTTATAGCGTTAGATTACATTTTTCGATGTTATTTCATAAAAGTGTCAAGTACATAAAATCACAAGAATATAAAAAGGGACTATGATATGAATATTTGAATGAGGAAAAATCTTAATAATAATATTGAAATAAAATAAACAGTTATTGGAGATAGAGTTCTAATAATTGTGAAATTAACATATTTTATCTAGATATTTACCATTTAAATGATCCTAAGCATATCAGTTTGTGTTATATCAAGAATCCATATTCTTGGGTTTGAAATTCAAAAGTGGAGCCAAAATTTATTTGCTATTGAATTCCTTAATCCTTTATAAATTGTTTAATTTAGTTTTAGTCCTTCAAATTATTTGAAAAAATGAAGAACTATAATTAATCAATTGCATATCAAAATCAACTAGCTAGTTTTTACAATTTAGTATTAAGAAAATTTTCCAATAAGTAAAACTTACTTGCACAGAAATAGATAAAGCTCATGTGTACATTATTAAAATTAAATACTAGGGAATCGATCAAATTGATTGATTAATGATTAAAATATCGATCAAAATGTCATCAAGGTTAAAAGAGGAAAAATAACTTTGAGGGGACGTTGTTACCTTTTGGCTGTGCATCAATTACGTCAATGAGTTAAAGGATTGACTTGTGAGTGTGTGCACGTGGCAACGAGCCAACAATCTTTGGAAATTGATCAATTGATACTACTTATATCTCACAATTTTAGATTTTATGCCCCTTAAAAAATTAAGTTTATCATTGAACCTTTTTTTAGTTTATGTTGAAATCAAGTTTTAAATAAATGAACATAAATAGTTTATTTTGAATAATTAAACTGACCAATAAATATGATTTAGAGTTTATTTGACATTGTTGTTGAGCGGCCAAAAACACTTATTTTGAATTTTTTTTTATATTTTTTGAAAAATTAATAGTTTGACAAACTTGTAAAACTGGTTTTAAATGGAAGTAAAAAAAAGTTTTTTGTTGTTGGAAAGAGCTAAAAAAATTTGCTTCGGTAAAAAAGCAGAAACATAAAATATTTTTTCCAAGATTAAAAAACCTCTTCCAAATATACATATTTACCAATATATTTCTTATTAATAAATTAGCATATCTTATAGATTTGGTTAAATTTCATTTAAAAAATTTATTTTTATTTATATATAATAAATTTTATATTTATTTTATGTTTACATATTATTATTTTATATTTTATATATTATTATACGTATTAAATCAATACTATACCATATTTATGCACGATTAGAAAGAAAAAAAATCAGCCCTCCAAAAATTATGTATAATATTGATTAAAAATTTGAATATGTACATTTTAATTTAATGAAAATAAAAGATAAATTATTTTTTTCATAATTGATGTTTAAAACAATTTCTCTTTATAAAATAATCTCAATTTTAAAAGTATATTGATACTTGTCATTTTTCGTAATTTAACGCTCAAAAGCATTTTTTATAAAAGACTAGTCAAATGCAATTTTCTTATGAAAATCACTTTTCAAATAAATTAGCAAACACAAATTGTTATTTTTTTCAAAAACACCTTTCCGAAAAGTTATTTTAAAACAGTATTTCTATAAATAAGCAGTTTTTAGCAACAATGTCAAACATGCTCTTAATCATTTACTTTTCCTATATTTGTCAAGTTTATACTTTCAAGGCTAATAACTCTCATGGGTAAAATATGAAAAATAGTGTTATTTATGTATTGATTCCGTAAAATGAAAAGTATTAAAAAAAACTCTATTTTTATTAAATATGAGATATAGATAGGAACAGAGTGAGTATTTGCTATATTTAGACTTGACACATTTATTGAAAGAATAATAATTAACATAATTATTTTATCATACTATTCTTATTAATTAATAATTATATACTGATTTAGTATTAGTTAAGTGAAATTATCAGCCTTAATCATATCATTATAGTATATTATACTGATTTAGTATCAGTTAAGTGAAAATTATTTGCCTTAATGAAACCAATATGGTATATGAAACTGATTTAGTATTGGTTAAGCGAAAATTATCAACATTAATGAATGAGGGATATGGATTGTATTATGAGAGAATAGGTATTTCAAAAATTACTTTACATTTGAATATGAACTTATAATTATTTTAGATTTTATGGCCCATTTATGTAATTATTTCCTTTAATTTATTGAAGCCTTTGTCTCCTTTATTTTCTAGAATTATTGTTTCACGTTTTATGGGCAATTATATTAATAAGTTTTGCCACGCATATTTGAAAAGAACAATAACATTTATTAAAAGAATCATTTGACCGAATTACACTAATCTACTTATGGGATAATGTACATAAGCATTGCATTTTCTTAGAATATTAAAGAATTACTTATTGTGGACTAGAGAAAGTACAAAAATCGTATCCTTTAGATTATCTGATTCTTTTTTAAACACTATATTTAGTGGTTTTTGAATTTTAAACTTCTTTTTTTTTTCTCAAAAGCGTTTGGATAACTCAAGGTCGAAAAAATATCAAAAAAGTCAAAAGTTGAATGTCTCCGCTTATGACTTTTAGCTTTTGAATTATAAGTCACTTTAAAATATTTCATCCAAACACTCTCTATTAAGATCTCATATCTTTTAGCTTTTGACTTATAACTCACTTTAAAATATTTCATCCAAACACTCTATATTAAAAGAGTGTGTAAATTGATTTAAAAGTTGATCAAACCTATTTTAAGTCAGTTTTTGATTTTTAGAAGTGTTTGACAAATATAAAAAATAACTTAAAATAATTCAAAAATAACTTAAAATAAGTCAAAACCAAAAAAAAATCCCCCCGTACATTTCATTTTTTGACTTAAAATTATTTAAATTTGATTTTTTATTTCAAACTTCAAAACTATTTTTTTTTAAAATCAATTCGAACGGGTTATAAGAGCCCATTTGGATTGGATTACAAAGAATAATTTTTAAGTCAAAAATAAAAAGTCAAATTGAAATGACTTTTAAGTCAAAAAATGAAAAGTAGAGAGAGATTTACTTTTGGATTTTGACCTATTTTAAGTCATTTTTGACCTTATCAAACAGTTCATAACTTATTTTAAGTCATTTTTAATTTATTTTAAATTATTTTTTTATATTTGCCAAATATTTTCAAAAGTCAAGAATTGACTTGAAAATAAATTCAATCGACCTTTAAATCAATCCAAACACTCTTTTTAAGTCATTGAGTAGTTCATTAAATGGTCACTGAGAATGAGGGCAAAATTTAAAGAATAGGCGCGCGGTGGCAGTGTGTTGGTGAGCAATTGCGTGCTGAAGTTTCTCTATTCCACTAAATACATGCTCCTCTTTTGTCCTTTGCAGTAGCAGTTACAGGGTACATTTCGGAATCAATCAATATGAACTCTCTCACCATTTTTCACTGACTCCCTTTATAATTTGTCTTACTTACATACTTCGTTTTCTTTCTTCCTTTATTTTTTCATGCACACGTATTTATCCTACAGATATCATTCTCATCCCAAAAAAGGGTATATGTAGTTTGGGAGTTGGGACCTTAAAGAAATTATCTAGTAATTGACATGTTTCTATTTGGAAAATCAACTTAATTAGTTTCCTTTTTATTCATTTTTTTTTTCAAAATAATTTTCAGTGTTGGTGGTATAGTTGGTCCTTTGGTTGGAGAGAACACATACCCATGTGTTGGAGAAAAAAATATTATTTTTTTTCCTTTTTTATTTTAATCATTCTGTATTCAGAGTACAGTACAGTACTCCAATTAATATATTCAGATTTGAGCTTAAACGGTTAAACCTACTAATTAATGGGTAAATACTTCTACCAAAGAGATTTCATTTTCAAGATTCTAACCCTTGTAGTTCTCATATTAAATTAGAAGAAAAATTCTATTCTAATTATATATAAGTAAAACTTGTTGCATCTATTTATGAAAGACTTTTATAATTTCTAATTTTGTCTTGCCTTTTTGAAATGCTTTGGCACCACCGACATGCGATACGGTATAGTAGTGAGATTGGTTTTGATAAGAGGTCTAAAGTTAGAGTCCTGGGTAGGGGTGTCAAATGAGTGAATTGGTTGAAATTGAAGATATTAAAATGGGTTGAAATGGAAATTGAATTGGATTTCAACCCGCCCAAGTTTACTTTGGGCTCAAATGAGTTTAAAAATGTGTTGGATTTTGACTCGCCAATTTGACCCTCTTAATCTCAATAATTTTAATATATTGTTATTTAAGTTTTATAACCACAATTTGAATTTCAACTCAAAAATCTTTTGTGTTTTTTTAAAAGGTTACAAATGGATGAAAATCATAAAAGATATAAAATAGATGGTAATTCATACATTCAATATAGAAACATACATTACATCAATGCAAATAAAGAGTCTTAAAATTGATTGAAATTGAAGATTAAATTAGGCTCAATTGAGAATTTTTTAAAAGTGGGTTAAGGCTTGAATGAGTTGACATTGAACCCAATTCAAATTATCTTGAGTTCAACCATTATAATTCTGGGCGGGTTACCTATAGTTGGGCTTACTTTTGACGCCCCTAGTCCTGGACTCCTGGGTATGGAAAATATGAAAAATCTTGTTGGGAGTGTCACACCCGAATGGGCCCTGTCGTGCGCGATCCGAATTTAATCGGCACTCCATTGCGGGCTCTGAACACCGAATTACTATACCAAAAATGATCTTTAGCGGTAATTTACTAACGATAATAACTTAATTGCCGCTAAATACGTAGTTTTAGCAGCAATTAACACTCTTTGTAAATATCCCTAAAGCCTATAATAACATTGGATCCAATGATAATTAACTAATGTCGGTAAAAACTTTAACACTCTTTGTTAATGTTTATATTTATTGTCGCTAAAAGTTATTTTTGTTGCCGTCGGTGGAAAAAAAGAAGAAGAAGAAATGCTTCGCCACATATTCCATTGTCTTCTGCCAGGTTGCCTGGGTATTTACCTAAACCCATCGTCGCCATATAATATACAAGGTAATATATATATAGAGATATATTTTAAATCTTAAACACAAGAATAGAGGTTGATCTAGCTGTTTAGAAGTTCAAAATTCATCATGATATTTTAAATGCAAACTCCACCACTATATTTTTATTTTTCGATACTCTTTAATGAAAATAGTTTTTGTATTTATAAATAAAATATTTTCCTTCTCTGTTTTTTCTCCCTTGCATTAATGGAAACAAGGTGACGAACTATATCTACGAAGGACAAACCCCTGCATTACTTGAAGGATTATACAGTATTTGGTTACTATAAGTCTTTAACAGTGTTAGGGGATTTACTGATCCAGAAAAAGTAAAAAGCTTGTCTATATATTGATACTATAATCTAATTTTACATAAATGTGAGGGCAAACATCCTCTATCACATCAATATTAAATTCATATAGCTGCTAGCGGGGTTAGGGCAGTTGACAACGAAAACGAGAAGCTATATCTAGCTAGCTAGCTGCTATATGTATGGGGGGGACAGATAGAGACGAGAGATAAGCAGATTCAACATATAAATATACGGATAGTTGATGTGAAGTTTCGTTCATAACATCAATCAATATATATAATCTACACGATATCTATTGCAGTGAATGAATGAATGTGCAGGTTGGTTCAGAATACTTGAATCATTTTTATCATCGGTTAATATTTCATGTACGTATTGATACTACTCCATCTTTTCCTTATTACTCATGTTGTCTCCAGGTAGGGATGGCAATTGGGCGGTACAGGGTGTAGACGGGTGGGTTGAGTTTAACTCGTAAAATTTTTAATTCGTCCCTCCCCGCAGCACATAATTATTTTTTTCATTTCCAACCTGATCTCCACGAATAATTTTTTTAATAATTTGTTCTGATTAAGTTTGATGTTAAAAATAAAATTTTATAAAAATGAATTAATTTTTTTCTTTAAGTTGTATTAATTAATTAGGATAGTGACTAATAAATTTATTTTTTAAATTATTTTTATTGAACCGTTTTCATATACTATCTTGAATATTTTAGCAGCTTTAAAGAAATTATCTTAGCCGCAAACCATCTTCTTTCTTTTGAAGTTAAATATCGGAAATCGTAGTAATAAATAATTCTCTATTACTCTTATAACATGTAAAAAATTGAAATTAAGTTTTAAACCCACGTAAAATCACATATACCCGCAACCCGCCCGCCCCGCATTAGTTTAAAAAAGGGAAAATTGTATGAAATAACAAACTATTAATTCAAATTAAATGCTATAGCTATACTTTATTTTAATTGTAATTCGCAGCAAACATCCCCTTTTTTTGCCATCTGATTCGGTATACAATTAGTCATTTTCGGTATTCAATTAGCCATTTTATACATTTCGGTATAAAATGTATAAAATGCGTTTGTGTTTGTATAAAGCGAAAGAAAAGTGTATATACAAATACAAATACATATATTTTCATCATATATATTTATAATTATACAAATACAAATCTTATTATACAAATTACAATGTATAAATGAATTTATACAAAGCTGAACAATTTGTATAAAATTGGATGTTTATAGCGAATTATACAAATTAAAAGTTCCATAGCAAACATAAAATTTGTTATAGACGCAATTATACAAAATATAGCTATAACATATTATTAATTTAAAATTCAATAATTTAAATTAATTAAATTTTTAAATATATAAACTTCAAATTCTGACTCCGACTCTAATAATAAAGGTCTTGCCCAAAAAAAGGACAACAATGTCTCTTTGATTTGCTTTTGAGATAAATAACACAAACGTATTACGTTTTATTTCTTATAGTATATCATACACTTCATTAATGGTTCATGCTTTTTATCCCTTCAAATTTAATAAATGCATCAATTTTGACTTTGAGCTGCTTCGGTGTAAGATAAAGTGCCCCTTGCTTCAAGAGTTTTCACTTTTGACTATGATAACGTGAGGGTGCAAAACTGTTTTTTCCTTTGTATTTATAAAGATAAAAGAAATTCTGTCGAACCAGCCCAAAAATTTAGTTCCCACCTTTTAGGAAAACTTTCAAATTTTATGGTTTTAATTTGAAAATATATGTAATTTTTTATATTTTGTGATCGTAATTTTGTTATGTAAAATATCAAAATTGAAAAATTAACTAGATATAAAAAGATTACCTCTTTTTGAGACAGATAAAAAAACATCAACTAAGATACTTAAATTGGACATTGAAAATACCTCTTAGTTGATGTTTCCTTGTCCGTGTATATACTCACTCTGTCCAATAATAGTTGTTCATTATTGACTTGACACGTTTCTTAAGAAACAATAAATATTTCCTTGTCCGTGCATATATTCGTTCTGTCCAACAATAGTTGTTCATTATTGACTTGACACGTTTCTTAAGAAATAATAAATATTTCCTTGTCCGTGCATATATTCGCTCTGTCCAACAATAGTTGTTCATTATTGACTTCACATTTCTTAAGAAACAATAAATAATAAAATGATAATTGTTGGATAACTATTTTTAGTATAATGAATAACTATTGTTGAACGGAAAATATAACATAACTGTAACAAAAAGCTGGCATTGTTACGTTAATATGCGGGCAAATATCCCATAAAATCCCCATTAATTTGCGGGATAAAAGGTTAATGCATGCAGATGCTTTTGAAGCAGTTGGCAACGAAAATGAGAAATGCTATGAGTGACAGATCAAACGAAGCCTATTACCTACGTTGATGTGAAGTTTCACTCAAAACGTCTATCAATCTAAAATCTATACTTCCTCTAATTTTCAGACCTATTTTGACTTAGTACCCAATTTTAAAATATAAATTTAATTTTTGAATTTTGTGATCTTAAATTAAAGACATATCACATATATTAATATGTTCTTTAATTTTGTGATTTTAAATACGTCATACGTAAAGTTAAATTCAAAAATTTACTAAAATGAAAAATAATCATTATGTTTTAAATGGATTAAAAATGATAATATATCAAATAAATTAAAATGGAGATAGTATATCGTAGTGAATGTATGTCAATACGATTAAACCGTTCTATCTGTCACGTCATGTCCATACCTTCTTTCTTTTTGTGTCTGTGTTTAATTGGCTTGACCCCTTTATATATATATATATATATTTATTTATTTTATTTTATTTTTATTATTATTTTTTATTTATTTTTATTTTCTCAATAGATGTTTGATCACAGAATTTGGAATCCCAATCAGAGGCGGAATCAGGATTTCAGATAAGTGGTTTTAAATTTTAAAATAGAACAACGATCTTAACCTAAAGTAACAACCATCAAATTGAACATGTTTACTAGGGAAAAGGGTCAAAAATGCCCTTAAACTATGTGAAGGGAACAAAAATTCCCTCAGTTTATAGTTTGGCTAAAAAATTCCCTTACCGTCAATACTTTGGTTCAACAATGCCCTTGCAGTCGATACTTTGGTCCAGAAATGCCCCTATAGTTACAAAATGGATCAAAATGCCCTTTTCTGAATAAATATATTATTTTTTTCTTTTTAAACACATCTTCTTCTTAATTAAAATATTATTAAAGAACACTATTCATGTACCCTATCGACAAATATTATATGTCATATATATAATATTATAGTATATCTATCATTAGTTTATATTTATATAACGATAAAAAATAATGATAATAAAATAAGAAATGTTTTCATTTTTTATTTTTTTTTCTGAATTGAAGTAAGATAAACATTTGTTAATTTAAAAAAACATTATTAGAAAAAGAATGTGTTAAAAAAAGGGAAAAAGGACAAATATACCCCCGAACTATTGTAAATTGTATGCAAATACCATCCGTCATACTTTTGAGACATTGACGCTCCTGCCGTCCAAAAACTAAAGCATATATGTCATTCCCTCTAATAGAAGACTAAATAAGGACATGTGGCAGAATCTTATCCATCGATCCAATATTTAATAAATGTCGGGTCGGTGGATAAGATTATGACACGTTTATGTCCGTTAGTTTAAAAGGTATATATGCTTTAGTTTTTGAATGGCAGGGACACAAATGTCCCAAAAGTATGACGAATGGTATCTACATATCATTTACAATAGTTTGGGGTATATTTGCCTTTTTTCCCAAAAGAAAACAATAATCTATTTATTTGGAAAATGAGCATTTTTGACGCATTAAATAACAATAAGGGTATTTTTTTACCAATGTATTGACGGCAAGGGCATTTTTGGACCAAACTACAAACGGAGGGCATTTTTTATCCTTTCGCATAGTTTAAGGGTATTTTTGAACCAAAGTATTGACGGTAAGGGCATCTTTTAGCCAGATTATAAACGGAGGACATTTTTGTTCCTTTCACATAGTTTAGGCATTTTTTTTACCCTTTTCCCTTTTTACTATAATCTTCAATATTGTTTAAAGTGAGGTTAAAATTATTAAATTCTCTATTAATATTTTGGCACCTATAACAAATATTTTACTCCCTCCGTTTCACAAAGAGTGACCTAGTTTGACTTGGCACGGAGTTTAAGAAAATAAAGAAGACTTTTGAATCCTGTGGCCCTAAATTAAAGTTATGTCAAATATACAAAATTGCCCTTTAATTAATCTTGTGGTCTTAAACATGCCACGTGGAAAGTTGAAAGTAAAATGTTACCAAAAAAGGAAAGGGGCCATTTTTTTTGAAACATACAAAAAGGAAATGAGGCTATTCTTTTTGAAACGGAGGGAGTACTAGTTTCACTATCACCTTGAACCTATTACTACCCGTCTGCCACCAAAAGTTAAAATTTTGAAAAGCAAACAACAATCATTTTAATATAATAAATTATCAATATGTGGGATAACCCTAGAATCAAAGATTAAAAATCAAGTTTCGAATATATAATCATACCATGTAAAAGCAAACAAATAAGAAAAAAATGAAATGGGAGAGACAAGAATACATACCGAGGCCAGATTTCCGACGGTAACAATTAAATCAACAATAAAAGTTAGAACCCTAACTTTTAAAAAGAAAAAAGAATTTGGGTTAAACTTTTTGAATGTCTGATTAGAAATCAATAGTCAGATGTTGTATTAGAGTACAAAACAAATACTGTTTTCCTATTTTTTACATTTACATATATATATTTTTTATATTAACCCACTTACGTATGAAATTATCCCAAAAATATGCTGTGGATACTGAGTTTTGAACCCACAATCAATGGAGGCCGAACGATTTTACTGGGTGCGTAGATATCACTGGACCAATCGTTTCATTGTGCTTGTGGATTCGCAAGAAATATATTTATACATTTTATTTCATATTTTTATACAAATATAGAGTTTACGGAAAAATCAGTGGGTTCGACCGAACCCTCTTCTGAAACAGTAGCTCCACCCCTGATTCCAATACAAAGTTTTGAATTATCATAAAATAATGATGGATGTTATTATTGATACAAGTAAAAGTTGAACTAATAAATAAAAAAATTTATAAGTAAGGAAATTTTTATCAAGTCAGATGGTCTTTAGTTTATGTCCTTTCATGAGCTGTCTGTTATTCTTTAATTCACGTCATTTAGCCAAAAATTATGGCTAGTGAGACATAAGTTTTTTAGAAACAATAAGTATGCCCGAACATTATTTATAAGATATTATGATATATATAAAATATAAATTTATGTACCACAAATATGTTATTTATTTTTGTAGACATAAATTAAAGTAAGGCCAAAAGTGCAAATGATCCCATTTCCAAACCTGAGCTAATTATGTTTCATCCATCTAGTGCATCAGCAACGGCGCAACTCTTGGGTTTCCCAGTGACCTGTGTATTCAGTAAGCCCAAATCGAATGGGCTAAAAATAAGCCCATAAAAAAGCCCAGAAAGCTTAAACCCTCCAAATGGTATGCGGTAGAACCCTAAACCCGAATTTTCCTAAGGGAGCTTACCCATTTCTCCAACACTCGACGCTTTCACAGGAATGTCGAAATGGTGGCGTGCGGTGGCAACCACCGCCGGAGGTCTGAGGTCGACGGAGGTAACTAGCAGGAGATCGTATTTTACAATTCAAGCGATCCCTAGGGAGGTAAGCGGAAGAAGAGTTTCCAGTAGGGACCGAGCCCAAGGTCGTATTCCGGCCGTTGTTTTCTCACAGAACTACGTCCAGTCAAAACCTGAAGATCCAACTTCCATTGTCGCCTCAAGTTCTGTTTCTCGAAAGTTCCTCCTTACAACTGAAAGGAAGCAGATTAAAACGATCATTGATTCGGTTGATCTCCCTTTCTTTTGTTCGACAACCTTCCCTCTTCAGATTAGAGCTGGTTCGGGCTCGTCAACTTTACTGGAATCTGGAAAAGTACTTCCCATTAAGGCAAGTGATGCTTCTTCTTGTGTATTCTGTTATTGTTCTAGTGTTACTCCCTCTGTTCTATTTAAAATGACTGTATTTGTCAGTATACAGAGCATAATATACTAGTTACACGAAATGTTATAGAATGTTTGAAGAATTTGTTCAATAGAAGAAAAGTACGTTGAAGGTTTACATTTTAATAGATTAATGAATTCGAGTTAGAAAGTTGTATAAATTAGAACTATATCCAACATTTTTGACAATTGCAAATGGATTAAGTGTCATCGGAATTGTATATAGTTTAAACTCATGTTTTCTTGCTGTTATTTGTATAGATTCACAAGGATGAAGAGACTGGTAAGATATTGAATTTGGTCTTTGTATGGGCAGAAGATGGAACAAAATTAAGGGTCGACGTGCCGGTTGTGTTCAAAGGGGAGCACGAGTGCCCTGGTCTCAAGAAAGGTACTTTCTTCTGCTTTTTGTCTTTCCATAATAAGAGATGTAATTTACCATGAAAATACAATAGCTTCAGCCTAGACCGACTTGGGAGATGTACTGCTCACATTACATTCTATGCATTTTATTACTTGTAATCTTTTCCATTGCTGGTTGAGTTTCCTCTTGAATGTGTGAAATTACAATTTTTATGAGTGATTTCTGTTAATTAGTTGTGGTTCTGTAATTAAACACAGAAATATGACTAGTGACTATAAATTATAACCATGCATACCTTTGACATGAAACTATTGTCAGAAACACCATGTAGGCTGATTTGAACTTTCAATGCCAGAAAGTCCAAATACTTCAAATTCCTATATCCTTTTCTGACCAACGAAGATCATTTGAAAGAGTGGAAGTTCTCTATTTTCTTTTTTAATACCCTTGTGAACTGATATTACCGCACAGAGAATACTCATGTAAACTTTGGAATTTAATTACTCTACAACATCATGGTATATATGCTGTCTTGAAGGGTATCAAGGAGAATACATTTTATTGCTAAAATTCCCAGAGTTGTTTAGTCTACATTTGCATGGTATCTGGAAAGAAGTACTACTTGCTTTATCCAGTTTTCTGGATTATCCTTTCAACACTATCTTACTTTCTGGAAACTGATTGAACATAGTGAGGTGAACTCCACATATCAAAATTTTATGTGGTCCAATATTCAAGAGAATCCCTTCCCAGCCGTAGTTATTATACTCACCTTTATATTATGGAAGGACAAATACTCTAGGAACATACATTTGCTAACACCAGTTAGCTGCAAGCTAAGAAATAAGATATTTTAACCTATACTGTAAGGGGTCTTTTGGTTGGGAACAAGTTATCTCGGGATAAGTTGTTCCACAATGTGTATGGGATAACTTATCCCATCACTAAGGTATAAATGGTGGAATGAATACTCCCATGACTGCCTAATAGCTCCAACCAAACACAGGATAAAATTGTCCTGCATTTTATCTCTAGAATTATTATACCATATTCCTCACACAAACGACCCTAATTCTGTTTACAAATCATTGTAGACTTGGTATCCTTGGATTCAGTGAATGTATCAGCTTACAGGCTGAATTTGCAAATTCATTTCTAGCATTATCTGAAAACTTAAAACCAAGTACCTTTCGGTGATAAAATACAGCTTTCAACCCTTCGGGGTGGCCCAGTGGTTTGGGCTTGGGACTTCCATGTTGGAGGTCTCAAGTTCGAAACCCCTTGCCAGTGAAAGCAAGGGGTTTGCCTTCTGGGTCGAGCTCGTCGCACCGGACTTGCCTGGTGCGGGTTACCTCTCCTATGTAGTTTGCGAGCTATTGCATAGGAGCGGGGGTTTTACCATGTGCGCACCCAAAGGGTAGCGGCTGCGTGTTTCCCTTGTCATAAAAAAAAAAAACAAAAAAATACAGCTTTCAATGGAGATCTCCCTCTCAAGAACTTTTTAGTGAGAATTTCATCTTGAACCTAGGCTAATGCCCCTTCGTGCTTTCTTAGATATATGCTTTTAGTGGATGGTGATTGAGGGATTTATATTGGCCTATGTTTGTCCTAGCTTCCAGCCTACTATTTTTGCTTGTCAAATTAGTTCAGGGAACTTTCATTTTATATTGCGATTTTAACTGCATTAAACATTTTGAAACAATAAACTTAGATATCGAAAGAAGAGGATGGTCTAGGCTCTACAAAATTAACAGTTTTCTGTCTTTGTCTATTCTGATCCAGTTCCAGCACTAGTAAGCTCCTGTTTTTGTATCCTTAGAACATAATCAGAGGAACTAATATTTCAAGTAGTTCACTTAAGATGCTGTGAAGCCTGATACTTCTTCTAATGGAACCCCATGATAATCTAAATTTGGTTTAAAGTTTAAACCATGATTGGTCACAAAAGCCCTTTTGTGTATGCTTCAGAAAAAAATGCCTTCTAGTATCAGCACACGGAAGGATTATCTTGTTTAATGGGATTAATTCTGTTCAAATTGCGTGAAGTAACGCCTTCCACTTGTTGTCAAGACACTTCAAACGAAGGGTAATTTTTTATCAGAAATCTTTGGTAGCATTATTTTCAAGTTTCCTTGGCATGCTTATTTGTTACTCCTATCTTGTCTTGTCAAGTGTTAGAAATGTTAATGGAAAGAAAACTTTAATGCATAGATTGGCTTGGAGTAATGACACGCTTGCTCATTCATATGCTTGGAAACAGTGTTGTGTTTCCTTTGCTTAATTCTTCCATGAGAATATCCAACATGCAAATATTTGTTTAAAAATATTTAATGAAAATGATTTATAGCTTTTTATATGTAAGCAGGTGGCTATCTAAACAGGATTAGACCTTCCCTAAAGTTCTTGTGCCCAGCGGAGAATATACCTCAAAAAATTGAGGTGGACATAAGTCAGCTAGATGTTGAAGACAAAGTGTCCCTGCATGATATCGATGTTCATCCAACTTGGAAGCTCTTAAGCAAGAATGAGGCCATCCCTGTTTGTAAGGTTAAGGCAACACCAGTTGATAGCTAATTTTGTCGATGCTATTTTTGAACTGGCAGATGCATCTGAAGTCCATGAACATTGTCTGTTCTAATTTGACCTGGTTTCGTAGTGGTGTATATGGACACGGTCAAAAGACATTAGAAGCTTTTGCTATACTGTAGTAGTAAAATTGCTATTTTGGGACTTGTTCTAGAATAATAAACTTGTGCATTAATGAGTAAATGGAAAATGCAACTGCAGTCTTTTTAATTTTTTAGGAATGCACACACAATGGCTGAGCTTGGGTCACCTGTGGCTGCGTCATGAAAGCAATTTATTTTAAAGTAGGAATGGCGCTGGAGGATATTTTTATTGTTAGACTATATTAAAATTTGATAATGCTGTATGACTTGTTCTAAGTAGTCAATTTCCGTACATGTAACCACCGAAAGACCTGGCTAGACATCTAACAAGCTTTGATACATAGCTGTCAAAAAAATAAAAAAAGTACTTTGATGTATAGCAATGAAAAAGTCAAGGGAGGGAGATGACAGTTGGATTAAGTTTTATTTTTTTAAAATTATGAGAAAAGACATAAAGTCACCACTGAAATTGTCTTGAATTTTCAAAAAGACACATTAACTTTGTGGGTGTCCTATTTTTCCATTGAACAATTTAAAGTGTTATAAATATCTCATTTTTCACTCAACCTCAATTGCAAGAAAAGAAGTGCAATCACGCACCAATTGTTGTTTGCCACGTATTAAATTCTTTTAATTTTAATTTTTTATTTTCATTTTCATTTTTTCTATTTTTATTAACTTTATTTTCATTTTTTCCTCTTTCTTCTTCAACCTTCATTACTCAAATCCTTTGTTCTTTGTTGTAAATCCTCCAAAAGTAGCAGCCATTGTCGCCTTCAACGTAGCCTCCACGATGCTTCCCTGTTACATCACTATCTCCGCCACTAAATCATCACTAAAAAAAAATCAATTCAACTCTCAAGTTACTAAAGCAAGGTAATGGAGTTCTATATTCAGACCAAAAATAAGAATAAAAATGGAGTTTCATAGTACTCTCTAATCAATCAAATAATGGAGTTCATATTTGTGTAAAAAAAAAGAGAGGATAAAAGAAGAAAAAGAAACAAAGATAAGCAAGAGACAAGAAAAAAAGTGATAAAAATGGATGAAGTAAATGAATCTTCTAAGTTGAAGAAGAGGAAGAAAAGTAATTGGACTTTTGAATTTGGGTGAAGAAGATAATGGAAAAGAATGAATTCATCAAAGAGAGAGCAGCAACGTTGAGCTTGCTTTGGAAAAAAAGTTGAAATCAATTTTAGGGCTACCAACGGCTCTTTTTCTCTTTAAATTTGGGGAAGATGTAAATTAATTAAATAATTAATAGTAAAGAAATAAAACTGACACGTGGCACTTTATAGTTGGTTAATGGCAGTGAAAATACTGCCTCACGCGTCTCATGTGTGTGGCAACAACCCAGACGAGGAAATGGGTCAAAATGACCTATTTACAAAGATATTAAATAGTTCTGTGGGGTGATATGACACTTCCAAAGTTAAGGTGTCTTTATGCAAATAAATGACAACTTTAGTGGCGACTTTATGTGTTTTCTCTTTAATTATTATTATTAAAAAAGGATTTGCTTTATATAGAGGATAATATTGTTTTTCACAGGGAAAGAATTTCCCCATGGCCTAGCTCGAGTGACAAAAGGTGAAGGATTTGTGGCTTAGATCGCAGGTTCATTTCCCACACCATGCAAAGTGAAGTCCAGTATTTAAGGGTAAAGGGGCGAACCCATTATCCACCGAATTTAGAAGGCTGTGATTGGTTCAAAGGGTGAGTCACATACAAATTTCTCGATTATCAAAAAAATAAATTGGGGCAGATTTTTCAAGAATTTCCATCGAGGGGCTCAAAAAGATAAGTAAGCATGTTAATAGTATTCAGATCCAAGTAGGTCGAATCAAATATAAGTAACTAGATAAAATTCAACTCGTTGACACATACAATAAAATATAGAAAATTAAAAAAATTAGGTTTATTTTTTTCTAGCCCTATTGAATATGGATACAATCAAACTGAGGCTATGAAAAAGAATAAGCACCCGGATTCGAATTCGCTAAAGCCAAGGACATCAGGCCAAATCATGGACTCACTTTACCACTTGAACCAAGCCTTTTGGCTTATGCTATGGGGGTTTATCATTAAGTTACTTAAGTATATAAACGTAAATCAATAAATCAATTTTATATATAATTTTATATATATAATATAATTTTCCGACGAAGGGTTTAAATGAACAAGGCTTCATGTAGCTCCGCCCTTTCCACTGCCCTTGCCTTCACCCTCGTGGTTTTTTACTTTTATATATAACTAGTGAAATTGTCCGCACTACGCGCGGTCTTTTTAAATATAGGTGATAACATAAAATTTAAAATATATCTATGCAAAATATAAATATCAACTGATCAAACGTATAAGAAAAAAATGCATATAAAAGAAAGAATAAAAGTGTCATATAGTTATCGAGAAAAAAACACGGAAAAGAATACCTTCATATCATAGGATAAATGAATATGTAACATTAATCTCATAGGTTGTCCTTGCTACGTATTCTTTGTTCACAAATAATTTAATTATTAAAATATAATAACCGTTATTAAGTTAATATATTTAGAGGTAATTTGTATTATTCATAAAAGAAACACATTTAGTCTCAAAAGAATTAGAGAATTTTAGTCCAGAAAAGGTAATCTTAAAATTAAAAGTAGCAACCGAAGAAAGGTTAGAAACCGAAGAAAAGAATTACTTGTCATTTTAAAATAAAATCATAAAAAGCTAATATGTTCATAGAAATTTATACAATAAAAATGAAAGTCCATAAATTAATATAACAATTGAATCGAAGTTATGTTAATGGAAAAAAAGATGTAAATTTAGTGATCACAATAATGGCCTGTGTTTGTAGTTTTTTTTTTTTTAAAAAATCATTCAATACTTCAAAATATATCCGTTCATAAATTCATAGATATTCGAATTTGTATTGTGAAAGGCCCTTTAAAGAAGGAATTGAATTTATATACCCCGCCCCGTGTCCATCATATTCCCTAAAGAATCGTTTGGTTTGTGGACAAAGTTATTTTGAAATTATATTTAAACCTAAATTTATATCTCAATTAAATAAATTTAGTTTCAACCTTTGATCCTAGATATTCTACCTTATTCTTATACCAAACGAATAATTTACAACAACTGCCTAATAAAAAAGGACTATAAGTTTCAAATTCTCAAATTTTGCATGGATAAAAAAGTCTAGTATCAAGCACAAAATTTTACACATTAAAGCTAATTTACACATACAAAAGGACATGTTAAAACTAATTTACACACACATGAAAACATATTAAATCTGAAAAAAGAGAGCAAAAAACAAATCATAGCTAATAAATTCATTAATTACAAAGTTAAAGATAAAAAATGAAATGCATATAGATTTCTTCACCACGCCAACTTCAGAAATTTGTGTATCTAATGAACAGTAAAATAAAGAAGGCTCTTTGAATTATTGAGAAAAAAAGAAGAAAAAAACACATATGTCAAGGAAGACTATACGTGCACTTTATTTCAACATTTATTTTGTGAGGCTTTTTTTTAAGGCCATTAAATTAGGAGATTATGTATTGAAAAATCAAAAAGAAAGGGACATGTTATTTTCTAATAGAAAATGCAAATAATTGGAAAGTTTTTGTTACTGAGATATAATTAAATGTAATTAATGTGATAGAACTAATTTTAATTATTTATCAAATTGTATAATGAAAAAAAATGAAGGAAAAATCTCAAAAAAGAAGAAGAAGAGATTAAGATAAATCATTTTCTATGTCATAGAGCGAGAGGTATCACATCATGTCTTTATTTGTGATTTATACAAGATAATATATATATATATAGTTTAAAATAATAATTGTACCAAGAAAGAAAATCTTATTTAATATAAATACACAAAAGAAAGAACTAATATGCTATTAAGCGTAAGAACTACAACTATAAATTTTTATTTTATTAGCTTCGAACATGAGAATAAAGACTAAACATTTAGGCATGTAATATATCAATGATAAAATTCTCCGTATACTAATATACTTCAATTATTGTCATGAAATTACTTGAATTGAAACGTTTTAGCAAACTATCAACCACTTTTCACGTCACCTCTTAACCCTCCTTCTATTAATTCGTTATGACCTTAATTTTCGGAGATCCAAAAAAGATGAAATACTCTAAGAAATCAAACTCTGAGAAAATATTGTTGTCTGATCTACTCTGCTCACATCTTCTTTAGCTGAAATATTCTTCATTTTCAGAGATCCAAAAAAGACGATTGGAGATCGGATTGCACAATGAAATTTTTAATTTTCTTAGCAATCTGTAGAATATTTTTATGAATTTCAATTCTAATTAGAGACCTTGCAGATTTCTGATTTCCAAAATGTATACAAACAATTAAATACTACTCTTGATAAAAAAAAACTGATAACTTAATATTACTATTTAAATACAATAATTATTGTTAGTGAAAGACGAAAGGATAGGAGGTTATCTGATTAAGCAGGTAAATGGTTGGATTTGGGAGAAGGCCAATGGACGTGTCAATAATTGGCTGTTACAGTGAAGAAGGCAAGGGCTGTTAATTGGGAGAGGAGAACTAATGTAATGACTGTTACCGTTAGCCATTAGGTGTTTAATTAGATGGAGAAAATAATTATTTAATAGAAATAATATATAAAAATATTTTAAAAAGAAGAAAATAGATAAATAGGTTTCTTGATTTTAGAGAGCGCCACATCAGCATGTCTAACATCCAGCTTTATATATATATATAGATGTCTTGGTATATATAATAATAACAATATATTTAGTGCAAAGTGGGCGTAGAATGCATGCAAAATCCTATCCTTGTTTTGAAGAACAGAGTAAGGTCTCAGAGGATAGAACGTATTATGTATGCAAGATCTTATCCTTAATTCCTTATCTTGGAGTGCAACGTGAGGCCTCATAGGATAGAATGTATTATATATGCAAGATCTTATCATTATCTTGAAGTGAAAAGTGTGGTCTAGAAGGATACACTGTATTATGTATGAAAATCTGATCTAGAAGCAGAAAAATTATTCTCGATAGACCCTCAATTAAATAATACGATAATTAAAAAAAATCAAATTACAAGATATCTACTTACTAAACATCAAAAATATATTTAAAAAATATTTTCTATACCAAATATATACCATTAATTTATTTCTATTATACATGTTGACATTGATATACCTCCAAGTCGTTGCTCCGTACAAGGTGTTGTCCTTTTCAATATTGCAATCTACTCATCATATTGAAATTGATTGTCGAATTACTTTACATCAGTGAAAATGAAAAACACGTTCATTACTTATCCAGCCAATAAATGAATAAATTGGGAAACACGTTATTTCTTCTTCTTGGTTGTTCTTTTTTTATGATGAAACAAAATGGGCAACACATTTTTTCTTGTTCTTGGTTGTTCTTTTCCTATGAAATGATACGTTACGTTATTTCTTCTTCTTGGCTGTTATTTTTTCAATAAAATTGATGGTCTAAAATATAATTTTAATATGAGTTTTATTTTTTTAAATAAACATTATATATATTCATGTAAATATTTTATTTTAGCTTTGAGGTATAAAATTGTTAGTAATCTTTTTATAAGTTATTTAATCTCTCTCGAGACATTGTTAATTTTCGGTAATAGAATTTGATTCAAAAAATTGATAATTTAAATTTAAATTATTTTATGATATTTCAGTATACTTACTGGAGTACTTTTTTTGTTAGAATAACGTAAACTTATTGAAACTTTGAATTCTTGTAACAGAAAAAAACAAGAAATGAAGTGTAAGAGTCTACATAATTGATAATACTACGTGTTTTCATATGAGAATGTATAATTGCGACTAGAATTATTTAAAATACCAAAATAGAAAGGTGTTTATAAGTGTATTACACGTTTTCCAATGTAATTACCTCACTAATGATGTCAATAACAAATATAGATAACATGGAAATTTTCATTTATGGTAAAAATTTAGGGAGTGGGTCTCTTTCTTCCATTTCTGCTCAAACGATTACATCAATCATAAAACAAAATATTATCCTTCTTTTTTATAAAATATTTTACTACTTTTCTACTTTGAATATATTCAATATTTTAAATAAAAAAGCCAATCGATAGAAGATAAGAATAATATTTTCACCCTCTCTTAATCCGGAGATTTTGAATTTGATACCTTCGTAAGAGCAAGCTGGCAGTGGCGTAGTTAGAAATTTTATTGAGAATGTCCAAATTTAAAAAAGTCGATAAAAATAATCAATGAATGAGTTCACAAAAAAATTAAGCTCACCTATGCAATATTTAGCTAAATCATTTTAAAAAAATTATAATAGGGATATAGTTTTATAATTAAAACTAGGGAAAAGGGTCTGATATATCTCTCAACTTTGTCATTTAGAGCTGATATACCCCTCGTTATGAAAGTGGCTCATATATACCCCTATTGTTATACAAATGACTCACATATACCCTTTTCCTCTAACGGAAGTGAAAAAATTAATTTTAGTTTAATTTTTTAATTTTTTTTAAAAATATTATCCCATATGGGTATATTTAATCCTCCTCAAACATATATTATTTTTTAAAAACTTGTTTTTTTCAATGACTAATTTAGATTTATTATTTTGATGGTCAAATTTATTTAAGTTTCGCTAATATTCTTGTAAAATTTATCATAGATGACCCAATTTTTTTCTTCAAATACAAAAACTAAATTACAATATATCCGAAAAAGATAGTTTTAAATTATAATATAGCAACAAAAAAATAGTTTTAAATTTTTTTCTTTACACTAAGGAATGAAAGAAAAAAATAAAATAAGAATAAGAAACTCAAATAATGATAATCAAGAAGTCAAAAAATAATTTATGTCCGAAAAAAATTAAAATATACCTTGAAATTTGCTAGAAAAATCATATATATCCCTAATGATTTAAAAAAAAATCAAAAGTAAAAAATATAAATATAAATTAATTTTTTCACTTCCGTTAAATGAAGGGTATATGTGAGCTCATTTTGAAACGGTAGGAGTATATATATGTGAGCCGTTTGTATAACGGTAAGAGTATATATGAGCTACTTTCATAACGAGAGGCAAATCAGCTCCAAATGACAAAGTTGAGGGGTATATCAGACTCTTTTCCCTTAAAACTAACCTAAGAAGTCAACAAATACTATAAACATCTGATCAAAATATATCACAATTTTTTCCATTATTTTTTTAAAAAAATTATAGTATTATATGAAATACTTTTTATTATATATAGGACACTTTTAAAAATCATTATCAATTTGGTTTTTTAAAATTTATGATGGCAAAAATATATTATAAAAATTGATTATTATTTTTTAAATAATTTTATTTATTAAGAAATTCATAGATATTTAGATTAGAAAAGAAGAGTTAAAAATGTTCCCTTATTTGATAAAGATAAAAGTAGACTAACTTCCTTTTTTTTAGTTCGAAAAAGTAATGCGCGGATGAAAAATCCGAAATGAAATTCTAACTCACAACCACGACTCATAACAACAGCGTGATTTATCAAGGGTGTTCAACTCAAAGGAAATATTTCATTAAAATAGGGTTTGAGCTATGTAAACAATATAAATTTTTGACAAAAGATATCCAATTGAACACTTTGCTGATAATGTAACTCCGCCCCTGCAATCTAGCATAGCAAAATAAAATAGAAATAACTTGTTTTTGAACACACAAATTATGGTTAAATAAATAAAATACTACACAAGTATATGTCTAAATTCACCAACATGAATTGTGGTGCAGTAATGAAATTACTCCATCTTTAATTAGAAGTCACAAATTCAAGAGGTGCATCGACAAATACTCCATTTTTTAGTAGGCATTTGGACATGCAATTTTACGTTGATTTCATCTCATAATTTCATATCATGAGATATCTCAAAAATTCTCCAAAAAGCATGATTTGTAAATATCAAATCATGATTTAGAATTTTTCAAATACAAAATTGTACCACAAGTTTATATTTTGTAAAAAAAGAATCCACATTTATATTTACTAACCATTTATTTCACATGTAAAAAAAATTATAATTCATATCATTGCCTTTTAAAATCATTTATTTCTCATATAACAATTATTCTCACCAACAAAAAAATTATTATTACTTCAAATTAATTCCTACATTACTATTTATATTCACCAAATTCATTATTTTTTATCAAATTTATTTACCAACCAAATTTATTACTATTTCATTCAAGTCAACATTTAACAAAAAGTATAATTTTCCATCGTTATATGGTAAGATTATGTGATAGTTATTATGCGATTTTATAAATTTTTATTTATTTGGCAAGATTAAAGAATTGGAATAGATTTAATAGTTTTACAACTTTTAGGGATATTATGTTTAAGAAAAAACATACAACATAAAAAGTCTAAATTGCATCTCAAAACAAAAATTCAACTTTATCTCATAATTTTTTTTTATTATTTTAAATCATAATTTTATATTATATGACTAAATAAGTTCTTAATTAGAAGTCTCGAGTTAGATCGGTAAGAACAGATTTGTCTAAACTCTCAAGAAAAAAAAGGAAGACCTAATAAATCATCATTAAAAATACGGAAAAGGGTCAAACATACCCTTAAACTATTCGAAATAGCTCATATATACCCTTAAACTATTTTTCGGCTCAAAACTACCCTTCCCGTCAGACTATTGGGTCAAAAGTACCCTTCTTAATAACATAAGTTATTAAATGCCATATGGATGCCACTTTGCGTGCCAATACTAATTACTCTTTTTTTTCTACTACCACATAGACTAAATCCCTAAATCCTAAGTACTCTTTTTTCCCCCTCATTTCATTATTTTCCGGAAACGATTTCACCCCTTCTCCCTCATTGAAGTATGTTATTGAACAAGTAAACTTTATCACCACAAATCAGAAAGCATTAAGTAATAGAACACCAACAATCGTAACTTGATAAGCCAATTTGCAAAATGATGAACATTAAAAGTGGAAGCAAATATTTGAACTTCATACAAAACATGTTGAGCACAAAACACACTACTCCAAATACAAAACCCCCCACTAGCATGTTGTTTGTTAAAAACCAGCAGAGTTGGTCAATAACTGGAAATAAACTAAGTAAATAACTAATGAAGAAATAGAGAAACTGAAAATAACTTCACAAAAGCTGGAAATAAACTTCACAAAAGCTGGACATAAACTAAGTAAAGAACTAATGAAGAAATGCATTACCAAACATTAAGTAAAAACTGAAAATAAACATCACAAAATCTGGACAAAAACGAAACTTCAATGAGGGAGAAGGGGTGAAATCATTTCTGGAAAATAATGAAATGAGGGGAAAAAAAGAGTGATTAGGATTTAGGGATTTAGTCTATGTGGCGGTGGAAAAAAAAAGTAATTAGTATTGACATGCTATGTGGCATCCACATGACATTTAACAACTTCCGTTAATAAGAAGGGTACTTTTGACCTAATAGTTTGACGGAAAGGATAGTTTTGAACCAAAATATAATTTAAGGATAAATTTGAACTATTTCGAGTAGTTTAAAAATATTTTTGACCTTTTTTCTGTTAAAAATATATGAAGGAGGTGGGTCCAATTTTTTGGTCTTGCTCACCGTCAAAGAAAATTGAAAATAGGTGGAGTAGAATATACTATTTTTGTATTTTAATTATTTGTTTAATTAAAAGTTGGAATAACAGAAATGTACTAGATGAAAGAATAAAAGGAGGTAGAAGAAGAAGAAGACGAAGAGGGAAAGGGGGAGAGTTTATATTGACCTCACGATGAAGATATTTTTCTTGTCTTTTTCCTATCATTTTTCCTTATAACTCTCCATTCCTTTCCTCCATATACAACTTTTTCCGGGAACCCGCCGACGCCGACCAACCCGACGCCGGCGAGTTTTCCCACCTCTTTCCCCTTCTCCGAGGTTCCTCTGTTTTCAACTATGCTCCTAACCGCAGGTTTTGTACAGTATTATTATCTTTTTCAGGTCTCAAACCTACCATGCATTTTGTAACCAAAACTACGACAGGCAATGCGTTGGTGGCAGAGCGCCTTTTCATCTTCCTCCGGTTCGTCTTCCTCTTCCTCGTCATGCTCCTCTTCCAAAGTATACTCTGACGATAGCCTCCTTGCCTCCGGTGGAGGCATTCGTTACACCATCAAATCGGCTTTTTTCTTTGCCCGTAGGCGTCGACACGCTCGCGCGAAAAAACTCCAAAATCTTACGGAAAATGACGGTGATGACTGGCGTTCTCACTGTTCCAACGAGAATTTTCCGTCCAAATGTTCCTCCGATCGTCCGCCTCCGCAACCTTTGCCTTTGCCGGAGCTGCATCT
>JAJOOR010003643.1:0-32540 GCA_036250505.1 Solanum acaule | reverse complement strand
GATACCAAAGTGGTATTATATCATAGGTACTTTACATGCATATTTTCCTTTTGTGAAGTATCTGATTAAGTTCTGTATGGTTTAGCAACTTAAGTATCTTTGTTTAAGCTCGTGAGGAAGTTCTTCCATGGTTCTTAAATTTCTCAAATCCTTATAAAAAAAGTAAGATCTTCCATGGTTCAGCTTGCAGTGGAGTGCATCTTTTGTTCTGCGTGTATTCGCTTTGTGGAATGTTGTCCACAAGAAGGGCTTACAGGTAGATTTACAGATTCAACAAGTCTACCTTTCTCTACGAAGCTAATCCACTGCTAGTTGAGTTTAATGTGCCTCCTTGAACTGCAGAGAAGCTTTGGATTGGGCTTGAGAATTTTGTATTCGATTGGCTAATAAATGCAGACAGGTAGGTTATAAAGCTAGTTCAGAACTTATGGTACTACTCAGTTTCCTGTTTGTTTTTTTCCAGAATAATAGTATAAGTTATTGACAATTGCTTTGGTCCACCTTTTAGTTCATTTATCCTGTTGTGGTTTATCCTTATTTGTTAGAGCCATAATGTAACCTCAATATGCTTTTCATTCCTCTTCCTGGGTTTTATTTTATGTATTTTATTTAATTATTTTGGTCTTGTCTGCCATAACATATTAAAAGGCCAATATTTTTTTTTCTTTTCAAAACCTTGTTCTTGTACAACATCCAAACAACATGATTTATGTTCTTCTGTATTAGTATTTACCATATAAACAAAGTAATTGCTTAAATTCTTGAGACGGTATGAATGGAAAGCGCAGTATTTCTATTGTATTTATTACCTTCCCCATCTGTAAAGTATAATTTGGTCTTTAATGGACTTCTATAGGATTACAATATGATAGCTAGGACAGATATGCAATCTAAACCTTTTCATATCAGATGTACTGATATTTATCACTCTGACATGAGTGCTTTTATTTTGAACTTACAAGAAAGTTGCTTTTGTTTTGTTTAAATATGTCTTTGTTTCTATGGCTATTTAGACAGCCAAGAGAATTTATCTAATCTCATTTTTTTTTTATCTAATCGACCTTGTCAATCTTAACTCAAATGCTAGAATTATGAAATAACTATTGACTTTGAAGTCCATATGCTGAACCAATTTTATCTGTTGCAGAGTTGTTAGCCAGGTTGAGTATCCTTCGTTGGTTGATTTGCGGGGGCTTCTTCTAGACTTAGTTGCTCAACTCCTTGGTGCTCTATCTCGGATCAGGTAAGTAAAGGGAACCCAATTTTTCGTAGTCTAATGTTCAAACTCAATCTCTTAATCGGTTAATAGTTACTCATACCGAGATTTATTGCTTAATTTGGAAACACTATTCAACAGATAGAGCAAAAAGTGGAAAGTAACAGTAAAAATTGAAATCAACTCTGTACTTTACCCTGATGCGTGTTTCATGTGAAAATAACAAGTTACTTTCATACAGTTGTGATAAATCTTTACCCTGTAGACATTTAATTCACAATCTTTGCAACAAACCATGTTAATCAATGAGGAGGTGACTTTCAGCCTCATGGTTAGTTTATGTGAGTGTTAATGTTTTCCCATTGTCTGTCAACAGATTTAGTTCAGTGACGGAGCGCTTTTTCATGGAACTCAATACCCGTCGTATAGATACTAATGTTGCTCGCAGTGAAGCACTTAGTATTATAAATGGAATGCGCTATCTCAAGCTTGGGGTATGTGTCATGTTTTTCTTGCTGAATAGATATGCATAGAAGCATCATTAAGCTATGTTATTTCCAGGTGAAGACAGAGGGTGGGCTGAATGCTTCAGCTTCCTTTGTGGCTAAAGCTAACCCTTTGAATCGTGCTCCTCACAAACGAAAAAGCGAACTTCATCATGCCTTATGCAATATGCTATCCAATATCCTAGCACCTCTTGCGGATGGTGTTAAGGGTCAATGGCCTCCTTCAAGCGTAGATCCTGCGCTAACTCTATGGTATGAAGCTGTGGCACGAATAAGGATACAGCTCATGCATTGGATGGATAAGCAGAGCAAACATATCTCTGTAAGCATAGAAATCTTTTTATAGACTTTTACTTGTCAATATAATCTCTATTTTGGTCATAAGGATAGTTGAAATTACCTATTTAATACTCCCTCCGTTTCAATTTTTTGTCTGGTCTTGAATTTTTCACAAAAGTAAAGAAGGCTTTTGAATTTGTGGTCTTAAACCAAGGATTTGTAGAATATACCAAAATGTCCTTTAATCTTGTGGTCTTAAACATGCCATGTGGAATGTTAGAACTAAAGGATTGCCAAAAAAAAGAGAGGAAAGAAACATTCTTTTTGAAACGAACCAAAAAGGAAAATAAGACCAACAATTTGAAATGGAGAGAGTAATATTTAAAGAGGAATCTCAAAATTTTAAAATCTTTGTTTGCTGTCAAACTGTACCTCAAGTTTGTTCTCAAGTGAGATAGTTTCCCCTTCCTGCTTGTTGACCCAGATAGCTTCTTTATCATTCTTTTTCCATAAAGCATACATACATTCTTACATTTCGGTTTTGTGGTCACACTCGTCATTGATGTTGCTGTCTCTTTCCTCAAATCTTAGTAGATATTTTATATCGTTTGCACCTAGAATGTCAATTAAGGGGCCTACAAGATACATGTATTAGATCTTCTATCGTAACACTCTGGTATTTTGGCAAGAACAAATTGGAATCCAGGGAATAGCAGGAATTTGCTGTACTTGGTTTCCTTCATTCAGCTCAGGACACTCTATAAGTTATCATCTAGAGGTCAGAGCGTAGAGCTTACCACATTTATATACTAGCCTGGAAAAAGTTCCAATGAATAATAAACACTCAGCTTGTCCTGAGCTTCATGTGGATTTAGTACGTGAAGAGGCCTTGCTCTCTCAAAATGTGAGAAGGAACACAAGAACATACTGAAGAGTCCTCTCTTAAATGCTAATATTACATTTATTTTTTTGAAATAGAAATGCTATTATTACATTTATAGTCCCCCTTCTTGTAGTTATCGTAGTTTCTCTAATTTGTATTTGTTCTGCAACTTTAGGTTGGCTATCCTTTAGTGACACTTCTTCTGTGTCTTGGTGATCCACATGTTTTTCTCAGTAACTTTGGTCCTCACATGGAACAACTGTATAAGCATCTGAAGGTAAGCTGTAATTATAATCTTTATTGCAAAAAAATATAACCTTGTTGTGGCTGCCTTTTTGAAGATTTTTCAGCGCACATATAATATTGATCCTTTTCATAGGACAAGAACCATCGATTCATGGCCTTAGACTGCTTACATCGTGTACTGAGATTCTACTTGAGTGTTCATGGTGATTCCCAGCCTCCAAATCGTGTTTGGGATTACCTAGACAGTGTGACATCACAGCTCCTTACAGTTCTCAGAAAAGGCATGCTTACACAGGATGTACAACATGATAAGCTCGTCGAATTCTGTGTGACTATTGCTGAACATAACATTGATTTCGCTATGAACCATATGATATTGGAGTTGCTGAAGCAAGACAGTCCAAGTGAAGCTAAAGTTATTGGTCTTCGTGCTTTGCTTGCCATTGTCATGTCTCCGACCAGTCAGCATGTTGGCTTGGAAATTCTCCATGGTAATGATAATATACTCGGTTTCATTGGCATTTGTTATTCGTTTGGCCTTGCTTTTCTGAACTCATGACATTCTTTATCGCATATACGACAGTTCGTGGTATTGGCCATTTCATCCCAAAAGTGAAGGCTGCAATTGAGTCAATTTTGAGATCTTGTCATAGGACATATAGCCAGGCTCTTCTTACTTCTTCAAGGACCACTATAGGTAATTATCTACGGTACAAATAGCACTTATACTCGTGAAGATTGATGGGACTTAACTTGCATATCTTTATGATAAGGTCAGCTGACATGTGGAATTTAATTCAAGAATTTTTTACTTTAGCTTGTTTTTGACTGTTACCTCCTTAAGATGCTTTTCTCAATTGTTTTCCCGTTGAAAATGCGTTATTTGTTGGTCAGCTAAAATTAACTGCATACATCAAGAGATGCCCCCATCATGGACGTATATACCTTTTTAGCTGTTTCGTGTATTGAGAAAGTATGCCACTTGAAGTATGAATGCCAGAAGTATGTGTGGGTATTGCATCTAATTGCATTAATCTGTCTCAGTAGGTATGTGTGGATGTTCAATTTTCTTATTATATTTAATAGATTGACATATTAAACTTTGGTTACTCATATCTAAATTCACAGCTTTAAAGTCTTCCATTCACCGGTCACTCATTTGTCTCTGCTAATTGCTGCTTGCCCTTATTCTTGCTTTGTGCCATGTTTATGGTTTACGATGTAAAATCATAACATAACACCAAATCTATTCATCATCCACACTTTTTAGGTTTGATACTCAATAAACTAGCCATGTTTACGTTCCATTCATCCCCTAAGAAGTATCTTTTGGTTTGTGAGATTGAACTGCCCCTCTACATTGTGTGAAGTAGTGATTTTATTTACAGAAATCTTTTGTTGTGCCAGATGCTGTAACAAAAGAGAAGTCTCAGGGATATCTATTCCGCTCAGTTCTGAAGTGTATACCATATCTGATTGAAGAAGTTGGCCGAAGTGATAAAATTACTGAGATAATACCTCAACATGGCATCAGTATTGATCCTGGCGTGCGTGAGGAAGCGGTACAGGTACTCAATCGGATCGTGAGGTACCTGCCACATCGTCGCTTTTCAGTTATGAGAGGGATGTCAAACTTCATTCTACGTCTTCCAGATGAGTTCCCCCTTCTCATTCAGACTTCTCTGGGGCGTCTTCTGGAGCTCATGCGTTTTTGGAGAGCTTGTCTAGTTGATGATAAGGTGGAGTACGATGCTTCTGATGCAAAGTGTGTGCAAAGAACAGAGGGATTCAAGAAATCTTCTTTCCATCACTCTCAAGAAACAATTGAATTTCGTGCTTCAGAGATAGATGCAGTTGGTCTTATTTTCCTTAGTTCAGTGGATAGTCAGATCCGACACACAGCACTGGAGTTACTGCGCTGTGTTCGTGCTTTAAGAAATGATACAAGGGAACTCTCATTGCATGAGAGATCAGATCATGTTTTGAAAGATGAAGCTGAACCGATATTCATAATTGATGTTTTAGAAGAGCATGGGGTGGGTAGCATTCTCTTTCCCTTTTAATGCATCTTGACATTCTCTTATTTTTATTAGGAAATTCAAGCGCATATCTAGTAAGGATTTTTGCTTCTGCAGGATGATATTGTTCAGAGTTGTTACTGGGATTCGGGCCGTCCATTTGATCTGAGGAGAGAGTCTGATCCTGTACCCCCTGATGTTACTCTCCAATCTATACTCTTTGAGAGCCCGGATAAGAACAGATGGGCCCGTTGTCTTAGCGAGCTTGTCAAGCATGCATCTGATCTATGTCCAAGTTCTGTTCAGGAAGCAAAGTAAGCAAGCTGTGGAAATATAGACATCTGAAACATGCTGAAATGTCCCAAGCTTCCTGCTTTAATGTGTCATTTATCTTTCATGAGTACTTTTTGGTATACTTGGGGAAGCCAAAATGACCCTGTTGTGGAATTATTTGTGTGTAATGGTTGTCCACCTATAATTTAGTAAATAGCTTGCAAAAAAACTTAAACATAGTAAATGTAATTCTTTACTTACCATTACTCACAAGTATTTTTTCCTCCTAGGAAAATATACGAATGCCCATTCCATAAGGTGATAGTTTCTCCTGATATATGTTCAAGCTGTGCATTGCTTGTTGTTTGATGGATTTCAGAGTTCTTTCATGAAGCATGTCTTCTATAGGAATATTTTCTTCATTGTTAAAGCGATTGAATATTTGAAGTTCCATTCCTTAATCATTGATGCAATTCCTTATTTTAAAGTTTTTAAACTTAAGAGTAATTTTATGCAGAAAGTTGGAAGTTTCATATAATGTTGATGCCTCATGCAGATTGGAAGTTATTCAGCGGCTTGCTCATATAACGCCTGCTGAGTTGGGAGGGAAGGCCCATCAGTCACAGGACACTGACAACAAGCTAGATCAATGGCTGATGTATGCTATGTTTGCATGCTCATGTCCATCTGATAGTAGAGAAGGTGGTGGCTCGGCAGCAATAAAAGAACTTTTCCACCTCATCTTCCCGTCCCTAAAGTCTGGCTCTGAAACAAATATAGTGAGTAGCTACTACCTGTAATCATTCTGATAGTAGCAGAATGGTCGGACCTATGTTATCATTTTTACTACATTTATTGGTCGAAGTAGCAGTAAGTAAGAGATTTTGTAATGGTGGAAAATCTGAACATGACATGAGTGTGATTTACTTGGGTTCATTTTTCTCTTACCTTTATTTTTCACTGGGGATACTTAAGCATCCAAGCTCCAACTGTATATATGGTTTAAAAATTTGTTAAGCCACTGTCTAAATTATTTTCTGATATGTTAGCCTCTAGTGACTTGCTTAAGAACAAATATTTCATATTCTGGAACTTCAAAGATTGTTAAAACCAAGATTTAATTGGGTAACCACTGGAAGAGTTTCTGTAAGATTGATGGGCTAAGAATGCTATATCTTGGGGTTGCTTAAAATTTGACAGTCATACTGATAAACCTCATGTGCACATTTAATGCAGTTCTATCGGTACTTTTTTGAGATATGTATTTTTGGATTTTTTATTCTCCAAAACTTTTGATACTAAATATAAGCATCCAAAAAATTAGGTTGTAATTAAGTTCATTTTTATCCAAAAATAAAGTATCTGCATGATTGAAAAGAGTAAAAGGAGTGAAATATAACTCTTCTTTGAGTTGGCGTCAAGTTGAGTGACTTCTTCTTTCTGCTTGTTTAGCATGCAGCTACAATGGCTCTGGGGCACTCCCATCTTGAAATATGCGAAGTCATGTTTAGTGAGCTTGCATCTTTCATTGACGAGGCATCTCTGGAGGCAGAAGGGAAACCAAAATGGAAGGTAATTTTTTCAATCTCTTGTCATCGTAGTTTTCCTTTTGCGTTCATTTGCTTTATATGTAATTTCAGTAAAAGAGTGATCTTGCTTTCGTTTTTATTTTGTTTGGATGGATTGAGCAAGTTGATGTTTTGTCCATTTTATATATTACTAAGTAGCCTAGGAGTTTTTTAATGTGCGCATGTGCTAGTATTGAGAATTATAAAAGTATACTCCTAATGGTGCTAATACTACAGTAAGAAACTGATCTGGCATTAAGTGTTAGTAGACAAACTTGAAGTAGTCAGCAAAGAGATGAAATTGAGGAACAAAAGAATACCTGAAAAAGAAAACAAAAATAACGACATCTCAATGCTAAGCTAGTTTGGCTCAGCATATTCATTTTGCTCTATTTGAACCCGTTTTATTCAAATATTTGATAATTTGGGTGTTCACTGACTCTAGAGGTTCTCTAATTTTAAAAATTACTAAGATTATCGACATGTTCTACTGGCATCCATATATCTAAACAGACAAAAAGGCTCCCAGTAACATTGGGCATATTGTAAACATACTTCAAGACTAAGCATTACCCCAACTAGTCAGTGCTGCCTACATGAATCTTTCGCTTCTAATTTGTTCTTTGTCTTATTTCTTGCGAAGTCTGCATAGATTCTGAGAGATTGTAAGTCTTTTGAGACAACTTTCTTCCATGTGATCTTAGCTCTACTTTTTTCCCATTAATAACTTCAACATTTTGGTTTAACGTGTACCAGCCGGATGTCTATGTAGGAAATTTATGAACTGTTTCAAGCAAATTCTCTTGCTTTATCCTCTATGTATGCTACTAAAGGATACAATTGGAAAAGGTCGATTGAGATGGTTTGGTCATATCCCCGCAAACTTCCAAATGCACCTATCTACATGTGTAAAACCATGATGATTGAAAGATAATATTGTTAAGAAACGTCGAGAAAATGTGTTCAATGGGAAAGTCGGAATCTAGAAGAATTTGGAATAAAGCAAGCCAAACTATAAATATGGAGCAAGTTAGACTAAGCAAATATTCCAAAACTGGAGTTCTTGTCCTTGTTGTGGTTTTTCATTTCCCTCCCTCTCTTTGCTTTGTCAGGTTATGAGCTCATGCATACTTGTTAGGTACATAAATGCCAAGCAATAATGTTGTGCTTAAAATAAGCGTTACAAGAATCCAGGTTAAAACTTTTTTGCTTGAACGAATGCTTATAGTTGTAGAGCATATGTTGCTGATGATGTTCTTATATACTAGCATCTTACTCTATTTAAAGAACTTCTAACAATCTTCTACAATTGATGTTAAGAAAGAATGAAATCAGATGTCAAATTCATGTATTGAAAAATATACTGCTCACATCTATTACATGCATAGGATATTTCCTAATTTATGCCAAAGAAAATACAGGTATGGAACTTGCTGAAACTGCAGCTACATAGTCCTTTGAGATCCCCATGCCAAAGTTTGTAAATTGTTGATTGTCTGTGTCATTGTCAGTATAAATTCTGTGCTTTGGTTCTTTTTAGTAGAATTTCAATTGTTTTATTGCAGAGCCAAAGGTCCCGTCGAGAAGAACTTCGTGTTCACATTGCAAATATATACCGTACAGTTTCTGAAAACATCTGGCCTGGAATGCTTAGTAGGAAGCCTGTTTTCCGCCTACATTATTTGAAGTTCATTGAAGAAACAACCAGACAGATATTAACAGCATCTGCCGAGAGTTTCCAGGAGATGCAACCACTCCGTTATGCACTTGCTTCTGTACTGAGATCTCTGGCCCCTGAATTTGTTGAGTCAAAATCAGAGAAATTTGATATTAGAACTAGGAAGCGGCTTTTTGATCTTCTGCTCTCCTGGAGCGATGATGCTGGCAATACATGGAGTCAGGATGGTGTTAATGATTATCGACGTGAAGTTGAGCGTTACAAGTCTACTCAGCACTCTCGATCAAAGGATTCTATAGACAAACTCACATTTGATAAAGAACTGAATGAACAGGTAGAAGCCATCCAATGGGCTTCCATGAATGCAATGGCTTCACTGTTATATGGACCCTGCTTTGATGATAATGCCAGAAAGATGAGTGGCCGTGTAATATCTTGGATAAATAGCCTATTCATTGAGCCTGCACCAAGGGCACCCTTTGGTTATTCACCTGCTGATCCAAGAACTCCATCTTATTCAAAGTACACTGGTGAAGGTGGCAGAGGAACAACTGGTCGTGATAGGCACAGAGGAGGTCATCTTCGAGTTGCACTTGCAAAATTAGCTTTAAGAAATCTTCTTATAACAAACTTGGACCTGTTTCCTGCTTGCATTGACCAGGTGCTGCTTCTTTTTCCTAATGCTTATAGAAAGTTCATGGTGCAATTTACTCGTTTATTGTACACTACATATTTTATTAAAATGTATTCTGTAATCATATTAACCTTCTAAAACATGAATTTTATGTGACTTGTCAATATTGTGGGTGAGGGTGTGTAATATAGTGATTTTATGTGTTGTATAATCCCCATTGACTTCAGGAGGTAAACCATTTAGTAAGTATTTAATCTTTTATGCATTTTTGATTGGAAAGTGAGTTTCCTCTGTTATGCCTTCTGTTTAGTTGGTTCTGTGGTGGCATTATTATATCATTTTGTTATTTTTCTATCTAGTATCAAAATATATTTTTGAAAATTCAGATCCTCTACTTTGATTTTTTGACATGGAGCAAGTTGTCACTTTTCTTGCGCTAGGCAGATGTTTAGCATACATTTTTTATTTTTATACCTTTGAAATACTTACACGTCTTTATTTGGCACAGTGCTACTACTCTGATGCTGCAATTGCAGATGGCTATTTCAGTGTGCTTGCTGAAGTCTATATGCGTCAAGAGATTCCAAAATGTGAAATACAGAGACTCTTAAGTCTGATCCTCTACAAGGTGGTGGATCCTTCCAGACAGATTCGTGATGATGCCCTCCAAATGCTTGAGACGCTTTCTGTCCGTGAATGGGCCGATGATGGGATGGAGGGGTCAGGAAGCTACAGAGCTGCTGTAGTTGGGAACCTTCCAGACTCGTATCAACAGTTCCAATACAAACTCTCTTGCAAACTTGCTAAAGATCATCCTGAACTGAGCCAGTTGCTTTGTGAAGAAATTATGCAGAGACAGCTTGATGCTGTTGATATAATTGCACAGCACCAAGTCCTCACCTGCATGGCTCCATGGATAGAGAATCTCAATTTCTGGAAGCTCAAGGATTCTGGCTGGAGTGAGAGATTATTGAAAAGTCTGTATTATGTGACATGGAGACATGGTGATCAGTTTCCTGATGAAATTGAAAAGCTTTGGAGCACAATTGCCAGCAAACCCAGGAACATAAGTCCAGTTTTAGATTTTTTGATTGCAAAAGGGATTGAAGATTGTGATTCAAATGCATCAGCAGAAATAAGTGGTGCATTTGCTACATATTTCTCTGTTGCTAAAAGGGTTGGTTTATACTTGGCTCGTATCTGCCCCCAACGTACTATTGATCACCTGGTTTATCAACTGGCTCAGCGTATGCTTGAAGATAACATAGAGCCTCTGAGGCCTAGTGCAAACAGAGGAGACGGTAATGGAAACTTTCTATTGGAGTTCTCGCAAGGGCCGTCTGTGGCTCAAGTTTCATCAATTGTAGACAGCCAACCGCACATGTCACCTTTATTAGTTCGTGGATCTCTTGATGGTCCTCTAAGAAACACAAGTGGGAGTTTGAGCTGGAGAACAGCAGGGGTTGGAGGCAGAAGTGCCTCGGGCCCCTTGAGTCCCATGCCTCCTGAATTGAATATTGTTCCTCTAACTGCTGGTCGGTCCGGCCAACTTCTTCCTTCACTGGTGAACATGTCAGGGCCATTAATGGGAGTACGGAGTTCAACAGGAAGCCTACGAAGTCGTCATGTCTCTCGAGACAGCGGAGATTATCACATTGATACTCCAAATTCCGGGGAAGAAGGGTTGCACTTGGCGGCTGGAACACATGCTGTTAATGCAAAAGAACTTCAATCAGCATTGCAAGGTCATCAACAGCACCTACTCACTCATGCAGACATAGCGTTGATTTTACTTGCTGAAATCGCCTATGAGAATGATGAAGATTTCCGGGAGCATTTACCATTGCTCTTTCATGTCACTTTCGTCTCCATGGATAGTTCAGAGGATATTGTCTTGGAGCATTGTCAGCACCTTCTTGTTAATCTGTTGTATTCCCTTGCTGGGCGTCATTTGGAATTGTATGACGTTGAAAATAGTGATGGAGAGAACAAGCAGCAAGTAGTGAGCTTGATAAAGTATGTTCAATCTAAGCGAGGTAGCATGATGTGGGAGAACGAGGACACTACAGTTGTCAGAACAGAACTGCCAAGTGCAGCACTCTTATCTGCCTTAGTACAGAGCATGGTGGATGCTATCTTTTTCCAAGGAGATCTACGGGAAACTTGGGGAGCAGAGGCTCTTAAATGGGCTATGGAATGCACATCAAGACACCTGGCCTGCCGCTCACACCAGATATACCGTGCGCTGCGGCCTCGTGTAACTAATGATGCTTGTGTATCCTTGCTACGTTGCCTTCACAGATGCTTGAGTAACCCAGTACCACCTGTTCTAGGCTTTGTCATGGAGATCTTGTTGACATTACAGGTGATGGTGGAGAATATGGAGCCAGAAAAGGTGATATTATATCCCCAGCTTTTCTGGGGTTGTGTTGCCATGATGCATACAGACTTCATTCATGTGTATTGTCAGGTGCTGGAACTCGTTTGTCGTGTAATTGATCGCTTATCATTCCGAGATAGAACTACTGAGAATGTGCTTCTTTCAAGCATGCCCAGAGATGAGCTTGATTCAAATGTTGGTGACAGTTCTGACTTCCAGCGTCTGGAATCACGGAACGCTAGTGAGCCATTATCCTCAAATGCAAAGGTGCCAGTCTTTGAAGGAGTGCAGCCACTGGTTCTTAAAGGCCTTATGTCAACTGTCAGTCATGGTGTCTCTATTGAAGTTCTATCGAGAATCACCGTGCCTTCATGTGATTCAATCTTTGGTGATGCAGAAACACGCCTACTAATGAACATAACAGGCTTACTTCCCTGGCTCTGCTTACAGCTTAACCAGGACGCAGGGGTTGGTCCTGCTTCACCATTCCATCACCAGTATCAAAAGGCTTGCTCTGTTGCAACCAATATAGCTGTCTGGTGTCGAGCAAAATCGATAGATGAATTGGCTACTGTGTTCATGGCTTACTCCCGCGGTGAGATAAAAAATATAGAACACCTTCTAGCTTGTGTTTCACCATTACTGTGCAATGAATGGTTCCCCAAGCACTCGGCTCTAGCATTTGGGCATCTCCTACGTCTTCTTGAGAAAGGGCCAGTTGAATATCAGCGTGTCATACTTCTCATGCTGAAGGCATTGCTTCAGCATACTCCAATGGATGCTGCTCAAAGTCCACATATGTATGCAATTGTATCTCAGTTGGTAGAGAGCACTTTGTGTTGGGAGGCACTTAGTGTATTGGAAGCCCTCTTGCAGAGCTGTAGCTTACCTGGATCACATCCGCATGAGCCAGGACAGTTTGAGAATGGACTTGCTGGCGCTGAAGAGAAGATTCTTGCGCCTCAGACCTCATTTAAGGCTCGGAGTGGGCCATTGCAGTATGCAATGCTCGGACTTGGAGCTGGCTCCACACCAGTAGTCCAACCTAATGCATCTGAGTCAGGTTTATCAGCCAAAGAATTAGCGCTTCAAAACACGAGGCTGATGCTAGGTAGAGTGCTTGATAGTTGTGCACTTGGGAGGAGGAGAGATTACAGAAGATTGGTTCCTTTTGTGACTAGTACTGGGAATCCATAGAAGTCATTTTGCACATTATTTTGGTAGCACAAAGTTTGAATATCGACTAGCTGGGTTTTGTAAATAGGTGTAGTGTCCCTATTATTATGTAGAGTTAGTTTAGGCCCTGTATTCAGAATGCACCAATGTATTTTTGTTTCAGAATCTAATCAATCAAAAATAATAGTTCATGCTTCACTTATATTTCTTCAGAAGATAAAATTTGTTTGTTTGATGGAAAAAATACAAGAGAATGAAAATCATCCATGGATGTGTAATTACCATTGCTAAAGAAAGCAATTAATATAACAGATAATTTTACTGAGTTCCACTCGCTCCTTTAACCACAAAACTCTCCTATGAACTGACGGGAAAGAAAACGAAACAATGCAAATAAATGAATTCCAATCACCAGCCAACTAAAAAGGACGTCTGGGACTTGGAGATCCATTAAGGAAAAGAAAAAAACAGCATGTGAAAAAAACAAACCCAACCAAGGGAAATGAATACACAAGAAATCAACATACAGAGAACTGAAGCCAATCCAAGCTGAACTTGATGTTTATACACCATCATTTCGTATGTAAGACAAAACTCCAGTGGACACTGTACAAAACTGTAGGCTGTAGCCATGTCTTGATGCATGTTGAGCAAAGCTACTCAAATTTTGATATTGAGCAGTATTTATAAACTTATTAGAATTAGACTCCAGTAGCTTCAAAGAAAAGCTGAACCAGTATTATCCTCCCTTTACCCTAACTGATACTTCCAATTCCTCCTGTCGCACAGGTACATGAGAAATCACTCACGCGGTGATGAATTCTTTTTAAACAAGGCATAGGCATCGCTATATATGGCCACCATGTTTGAAAAGACAGCAAGGACAATCATAAAAATACTTAAGATCTTGTCCCTCTTAGTTGCTATGCCATACCGATCCCTGCAACAAAATACAACCAATTCTATAAATGCTCATCTGATTTCGCCATACACCTGGGGGGAAAGGATGGTGGGGTTTGAAAGCAGGGAGAAGGATATATTGCAATTATAGGCTAAAGATATATCTAATCTTCGTAATTCTTAAAATTCACACCTAAATGTTTTAACTTTAAATAATCAATGGTCCAGGACTTGGAACGAACCAACAAACATAAATTCATTAATCAATCAACATATAGTCCTGCCTGGACAAAACTTCCAAACTGCAAACAAGGTAAATTTTATCTAATTTTTAGAGATAGTGCTCTTGTACCTACCATAATTTGAATAGGAAAGATGAAAACACAAGTATCAGTTCGAAACTCTTAAGGTATCGAATGATAAAGGTCTTAGAATGACAAAGGTATTACTAGAATACCGTCCAGTGGATCAGCAAAGAAATTTGAGAGGGAAGAGGATTGATTAGGGAAAATCTGGTATCAGTAACAAAAGCAAGTTGTAATCAATTGATAGTCATCCTTTGATTGTATTTAACCATGAGATATCCAAGCACCTCCAACTTAACTAGCATAGAATTCTCAGACGTGAGGTCCTTTCCAAGAAGCAAAATATTAGCAACCTTTCAACATTGGACAAACAAAATATTCTCTGCCTTTTGAACAACTCCTCTATCATATAGAAGTCAGATAACTGTGTTGTCAGTAGTCTCAAATGTCCAACTTTTTTAAAGGAGAGGTGAACATAAGTAGACATCTCCCAATCCACAAAAAAGTGAACAGAACTCAAACTAAGATGAGGTCAGCTTATTCACTTCCTTGACCAGAGGGCAGAGCAAGTACGCTCGCACCAAATCTTACGAAGGTCACCAAATGCAGGCTGATCAGATGTGCCAACAAAGCTGATCAGCAATTTCCGTTCACACAAACTTTCATGCATGCAACAACTCAAATGAGTCCTACTACTATCATGTTCCTTTTAAGTTGGCGCAGGTCGGGTAGGGAGGTGGGGGTGGGGGGTTGGCAGAAAAGATATATATTGCAAGCTATAATCCCAAGTTTTGGATTTGCCAAGCATCAGTCAAGTTACACTTAAAATGAATTGTGCAACAGAAATGTGTTTACCTGAGAGTAACAGCAGCAGGAAATATGAACCCTATGCAAACAGCAGCAGTTGCTCCAGTGAATTGGAAAGCATCCCAGATGCTTGGGATGAAATTCGCCCCCAAAAAGATGATGGCAATGAGGCCACCGCTGATTAAAGCAAACCTCAAATTGTCCAGGGTTAGAGGCCTTGCAGAAGGAAATACAAGGCCATCCAAGTTAAGCCGCAGTGGGTAGAAAACAATGGGAAAGACGAGCATCAGGTGGGCAGCATAGCTGACACGCACAACATCATTAAGAAAGGAGCCAAATGGAATTCCAAGATCAGCATCGAAGTTGGCAAGCACATCATCAAGAGTTGCATCGCCAAATAGGAGAAATCCAAAAATGCTTGTCAGCACATACACACTCGAGCAAAGAGCTAGCGCACTTTGCACCACTGATCTGATCTGCCTGCTTTCTTCAAGTTCATTTTCTATGGAGTGAACTGCATAAGTACACTTGTTTAGTCTAATGTTGTAGCAAGACGGACAGTTAAATTTCCATTTACAACTGCAACTTCCAATTTGACAAGAATGCACCTCAAGGAAGAAAATTTCACATAGGATATTATATTACGTCAATCATATATACTATATGAAGTGGACTAAACAGTTGAATGAACTACACGGAGGCCAAACTACTTATAAGTAGGATCATCTAAAGATAACAGGAACTCCTGATGGTTTCTCTATCATCCATGGGCAGATCAAATCAAGAGGTGGACTTACAAAAAGAGTAGGAAAAGAAAGTCATAATGCAAGCAGTAATGATCTTGAAATATGATATATTTGAATAACACATTCAGTAATCATCAATTAATGCACCAAACAACCAAATTTTGTATTAATAGTACTTCTAATATAATAAAACTGTTTGCATTAATCTGAGATATATATGGTTGTCATGACTTATTTAATATAAGAATTTATATGATTATATGAAAGACTCCTCTAACTGAGAAATCTGAAAGCATAAGAATACAACAACTATGGGAAGTATGTACCTAAGATTAATGATTCAAGCATAGCAGAGCTGTTTCTACCTTTAAATTTGGTCGAAACTATGTATACCTCCCTTTCATAAAATATTAGCAGTAAAACAAAACAGCAATATCTGCATGAAATATAGTTGGGCCATTACCATTATAGTGACAGATGTACGCAGTGACCAGTACAGGAACAACTGTGAAGAGCTTGAGGAATGACGTCAGATCATAAAAACTGGGAAGCAATCTGGGCATAAGAATTGATCCATTTATCAGCTTGAATATGGTGATTCCCACAGTTACGACCAGAAATACAACAGCCAGGGCGACTGATAATGCAGATGTATATCTCAATGAATCTGCAAAGCAAATTGAGGAACATTATGTCACCACATTGCACATGTAATACAGAGAAATAGTACTGTTGATGTAAAGTTTATTGTTGCATTGCACAGAATACTATCTACTCACAGGAAAAAGGATGTAGCAACTGCCCATGTATTTCTGAAGAGTCGTGAACAAAAAATAAAATTTGAGCTGCTTACCAAACGGCAACCAAGTTCTATATATACCTAGTTGACTGACATTCATATTTGGGTAGTAAAAATAGCATGAAAGGATTGGATAAATTAAGTGATATCCCAAAAAACTGATGTATCTACAGAAAAAACTTACCTATACGCTTTAAGCAAGCTAATGGTGCAAATACGCCAAGGGTGGTCACAAGAAGAACAAAGAATCGTCCATTCCACCAATGAACTCCGAACCAACCTTCCAGGACACCAGCATGGTGGGTTCCACTTGAAGTTGTTCCAGAAAGCACGTCACCTTTGAAAGGAGAATATAAAGAGTGAGTATCACAATCGTCATGGAATTAAAGGTGGATGAGAAAGTAGTCATAAACTTAATGCACATGAAGCTAAGTCTTTAATGGTCTGGTAATCAATTATTGCATACCTACCTATGATAATCATGTATACAATAAGAACACCAATATTATTAACAAGTACACATATTTGAAGCAACATCTTCCCATAGTTGCCAAAAGCATCGCCCATAAGACCTCCATAAGAAACTGAATTTGAAGTCCTACTAAACCTGATTAACAACTCAACTGAAGCTTCTGTGAGGAAAGCCATCAAGATGATCATAATAATCCCAGGAATGAGTCCCAACACCTTCATAGTTGCAGGTAAGGCCATGATTCCAGCACCGACAATTGTAGTCGACAAATTAAATACAGCCCCACTATATGAAGCCCCATTGAACCCATCTTCCTGATGCTTTGTAGGCAATAATGGCGATTGGTCATCTACTACTGGCTGTTTGTTCTTTCTTGATTTTTTCTCTTTTACAGGTCTAATGCTTCCAATAGTCATGTTTGAATTCTGAAGCTTCGAGAGTTCAAAATTGGAAACTTTACCAACTATATGCAGACCAGCTTACGCTTTTTGAATCCTTCAGAAAAAAATAAAATCTGCACATAATACTTAACAGGTATCAGTCTATACATTCTATGACCTCCTAAATAGTAAATTCCACAAGCTACCCAACAACAACATGCCCAGTATTATAATCCCACAAGTGGGTTCTAGGAAACTTTTAAATTATATTATTGATTAGAAGCATAGAGTTTATGCAAACTTTACCCCTACCTCGAGATAGAGAGTTATTTCTGATAGACCCTTGAAAAAGGGAACAAATTCCACAAGAATTTCAAACATTCTTGAACAATGAATTTAACCAGTGAAACAAACTATTTGGGGCAAAATCCAATTATTTACATAAGTTAAAGAAACCAAAACTAAATCTCATTAACTGCAATTTACCCCCAAAATCGCAATCAATAATTCCGACACAAAAAACCATATCAAACAAGAAAGTAACCAATAAACATAATCAAACAACGGCTCCCATAAATAGAATCTACTCAATTTTCTTTTAAGAGTACAGATACTAAAAATCATACCTGAAATGGATTTTTTTTAAAAGCAAGACTCTTTGAGATAAACCTTTTCCACAAGAGTGACACAAAAAATGAACAAGAATTCAAGAACCCAGAATTGGAAAATCTTGATATATCGTCCTTAATCCAAAAAAATTAAAAAAAAATCAACAATCCGCAGTCTCTCAAAAATTATTGAAGACCAATAAAATTTATTTAAGGCCAAAACTTTAATAGGGTTTTGTATGGTTAATATAAGAAACAGAAAAGGAAGAAGAAGAAAGCTTCACGCAAAGAATTGATTGAATAAATTATACGTAGGTATGAACAGTTTCATTGACTAAAACTTTGTTAAAGAAAATCCAAAACTCGGCCTTTGCTAATTCTTATCTTGAAATGCTTGAAAGAGATGAATGAAAAACGTGTGTCCTTCTCACTTATTTTCAAGATCAAGAAATGTTAGGTAGTGATTTGAAAGGTTATATACTTATTAGGGACATTTCGACAATTAATTGTGTCCAATGTTAATTCATTTAATTGAGTTCTACTCCCTTTTGGCTCAAATTTTCTTTTTACACATTTTATAAGATTTTTTTTTTCAATTTATTTAATCTAAGTTTGATTTTTGATAAAAATATAAGAAAGTAGAGATTTTTTAAAAATTTTATGAACTTAAATTTAGAATATGTTAAATGTATCGATATGTTTTATTTTTATTTTTGAGGTTTTAAACATGTCATCTGAAAAGTTGAAATTAAAAAATAATTTTAAAAAGGTCAAGAAATATGTCAAATAAATTAAAACAATAACAATAATTAAGAGTGATTTTTATTTATTTTACCCGTTATTTGATATTCCCTTAATATTATATTATCTGACGTGTTTCTACCGTGCAAACCCTTTAAGAAAATATTATTCTTAGAATGAGTTTGATTATTTTGCTCTTATTTATGTTTTAAGATATAATCTCTTTTTATTTAATATTTATGTAATGTATGTGTCATCTCTATGTAGTTAAGGTGTTTGTAATTTCAAGAAAATTATTGCTAAGGCTGAAATGGAAAAATTCATTAGTGAATTTGTCTTGAATTGCTAAGACAATAAATTGAGACATTTATTTAAAAAATATATAGTGAATAATTTGAGACGGGATCATATTTATTCTTGCGGTAACTTTTTGTTATGCCTTGTAACTCCAACTCTTTGTCTATCCAACAACACTTAACAATTTCAACATGACAAAGAAGAATTCCTAATTGTGTGAGTAAATAGTAACCATAGCAGTTTAGTTGATGGACTGTTTAAAATTGTATCTTATTAGTTTATTAGTGAATGTTCAATTTTTTATTTTGTAATTCTTTTTTATTTTTTTAAGATAAAAAAATATAACTATATCAATTTTGACTTTTCAAATTTAACCGGTTCAATATTAAAATTAAACGTGTAATCTACAGTTCAAATTATAATATTTGGATCATTAAATTGTTTCACCACGATAGTATCCTCATAAAAAGTGAAAAATTGGTATACGGGTGTTTTTTCCTTCTTAGTGATTTTACTAACATGCCTTAATAATACAGTAATAGTGGTAGTTTAATTTGATGAAGTACGTGCTATTTTTTTATTTTATTTTTACTATAATAGACAGAGTAAGATAATCGTGGTCTTTGTTTGCTGAAACAATCAAAATAGTATACTTTATACAAATATAATACAATCCAAGTTGTCAAAAGATAGATAGACGATGAAATAAGAATTTTGTTTTTTTCCTTGAAATAATAATTTAATAAACAAGAATTGAACAACAATTGGCCTTCCCAATTCCCATGACCATTATAATTCACATGAGCCGAAAGTACTTTTTGTTAGGTGGATTGATATTAAACGCGTCATTCATGATATAAAAAATGCAAGTATTTATTCTTGATATTGATGAAGTTTTAACGTAAATAATGTGAATTTTATGTATAAAATATTTTAAATTTATCTATATACGGTTGTAATTCATTTAAAGTTATCAATAAATTATTTGTCAAGGTTAAAAACGAGACTTTTTCATATCAAAGAGGGGATAATAATATGTAGTAATATATAAGATCAAATTCAAAATATATCGAATGACAAAATTATTCACATTCAAAAATTAAATATAACAAGAATAAATTTAATATGCTTTCATAAAAAAAAACACTAAAAACTCGAATGAGGTTGGAATTATGACTTTATATATAAGAATGCCCTTATAGAAATACAAAAGCCAAATACTATCCTAAACATAGTGTGATCATACATTTCTGGATAGTGAAGCTCCTAATGAAAGGATGAATTTCCAAATTTTAGAATCACTATATTCGATAATACAGAGTATATTAATTATAAGTTTTAACATCAATTTATTATTTAATTACGATAAATAAATATAATTTAATACAAAATTGTGATATGTAAGTTTTTATCCAAGTGTTTACACTAGCTCGCCGTCCTTCTAGATATTTACATGTTTAAATTTGGTCAGTATATATTAGTTGAACTAATGTTTAAATTAAATTAAGTTCATAGTGAGGATAACAAAAAAGGAAAACAAAATATAAATCAAAGTCCTATTCAAGGTAGGCCATTGATGTGTTTGTCACGTAATCATCAATAGTTAGTCGACAAAAGTAAACATAAATTATGTCAATAATGACAATATAACAAAACAAACGAAAAATCAGAATTGACCTTTGTAGGTGTATTAATTTTTAATTAATCACATGGTAAGCACTAAGCATGTTATTATTCTAAGTTTTTCTCTAACATAAACGTAGGAATGAGGTTGTGACACGTGGCGATTGGAAACGTGAACAATGACTAGATTAGCCAGGAATATAAGCGATTTGCTTTATTGGCTAATTGTGATTCACTAAATTGACTCTTTAATTTATTATTATAGAAAAAATATTTGTGTTAAGTTTCACAAGTACACCTTTCGTTTTGATTTATGTAAATTTATTTTGTTTATTAATCGGTTTCAAAAGGAATCATCCTGTGCAAATGAGAATTTTTTATAAATAATCATCACAAAAATTATGCTAAAACAACCATTTTATATTATTTGTGATAAAACAATCATTTTATACCAATAGGTGTAATTGTTGGTAGGAAATAAAATAGAGGGAAAGTGAAATTTGGATAACACATAAGGCAAAAATGTATGTTTTCAGTAATGAAATTAAAATTCCTTAAGAATACACAAATATCTTATAGAAGGCAAATGTATGAAATGCTCAAATTAAATTTTGAATTACATCCATTGGTTGACTAATATATCTCGATTGTAGAGGATATAAGCGGACTTTAAACCTAAATGGTAATTGTGAAGTGATTGAGACATGATAACATATACATGTATGTGTGATATGGATTGGCTTCAGTTTGAAAACAACTAACAAACAAAAAATTTTAAAAATTTAAAGAGAGGAAGCAATGCGGCGCATAGGTGGATAAAATGGAAAAAATAATAGCCACCTCTCCCCACTTTGACTAGTGAATAGTGATGAGGAACTAACTATTATTTTCAAAAGTAAATAATAACTTAATAAAGATATCAATAAATTAAGTATTAAAAAAATACGTTCTTCTTCCTCATTGAACCCTATGAATCGTTTTAGGAATTTGAATTCCATAAATTATTCATGAAGTTGAAATTTTAATATTTTTTTTACATTTTAATTTGAGTTAAGTTTATATGTGATAAATCATTTTTGAAGTTTAAACTTATATACATATTCAAATATTCATGAGTTCGAATATCACCAAAATACTTGGCAATGTGAGAGAACTCAAGGAAATGATCTTTAAGTTCATGAAATTTACAACTAAGAACGTAAGGAATTTGTATGCTAGATATTTTTTTGGTCAAAATTTTGAACTTTAACATTGTATGCTTTCATATTTCTATGTTTCAATAATTAAAAGTGCTTACTTTTACTAAATTAATTCTAAAGTACTTATTGATTAAATTTAATAATTAATATTGATAAATATTTGATAGAGATTAAAAGTACTTACTTTTACTAAATTAAAAGATCTAAACTACTCAAGTGATAGGGTGAATGGTTGTGGAGAAGGCAAATTGAGGGTTGCAGCAATGTGTGTGTACGTATGAGCATATGAGTGTGTGTTTTGAGAGAGAGAGAGTTGATGTACAATTTATTTCTTGAATCTCTATAGATGCATCGTGCTCCAGATCCAGATTAACTTCACTGTGATGATCACAGACTACATATCATCTTCAGCACGAAATTATTAATTGCTTGGTAGGTAGCATAGAACTAAATTAGGTATACTCACGAGATAATTTTGTCACTAGGATACAGATGATCTTAGTCACTTAATTTGCTGCACATTATAGGTTGATTTCATGCCGATGCAATCCATGCCATGACTTCATATTGTTCCAACACAAATGAAAACAAAGACATCAGGAATTAAGAAAAATATCTAAAATCATTAAATATTAACTTACTCCTTGCAAGTCTTGTTATTCAGGACCCGATTCACTGATGGGGTACTATTGATGATCCATCTGTATCAGCAAGCTAATACATTATTCAGAGAACATGACAAGACATTTAAGCAAGAACTTAAACAAGGTTAGAGTTAAATGGAGTAAAATATGAGAGCTAGTTAGAGTCGATGGACTAATGCCTGTTGAATAAATTCTAACAGATCCACATCACTTAGATTGATGCCCAAAATACACGGAACCTGTATTATCATCAAGAAAACAATCATTTTCTTATGAAACACGTGCAAGAGAATCTAGTTAGCTAGTGAAGTATTTCCTAAAACATGAATGATTTCATGAATAGTTTTCCAAATCATGTTGGAAGCTATTCAAGCTTCAAGGCCTTACAATAATTCAAAAAGAAACAACTTCTAGCATTGTCTAGTTACTGATGGTATTAGAACAAAAAATCTCTTCCCTTATAAGTTACAATTCATAATTTACTTGCTATAACCAACCCAATTAAAACATAAAATGGAATATACAAAGAGAATAGCATTGTTTAGAGGATCTAAGAAAGCTCATAGAAATTATAGGTTGATTCAGCATTTTTTTCATATAACTAATTCTCTTGTCCAATAGGAGGCTTAAAAGATCATAGAAGGTGGCTATGGATTCTAGCCGCTCTGTAGGTGTATTGGTCCCTTCGTTTGTCAATGGTATTTATTTTTTACCAAAAAAAACAACAACATAGAATGGACCTTAAGAGACAATGCGCACAAATGACACATGAAAGCCTTAAGATGGAGCACATAACTGATATAAACTGTGCTATTGATACCTCAGAACAGAATAACTAGTCTGAGAAGAAAGGCTTGTCATTCTTTTTTTCCACATTTAGACAGGCATATATCCACCAGAGGGAGGAATATAAATGTTGAAGAGATAAGCTATAAGTTGTAGTAAAAGGTTTGAGAATGTAGTAGGTGAGCAACTAATCCTGTATTAACAACTACAATCAGTACTACAATACCTTTCCCTTCTAAGACCGATTTGCAGATGGTTTGCATGTACTTTACTTTAGGAATGTATAATATGACAGAGACAAGTATTAGAAAATGTTACCGCAAGAAGTGTGACAGATTTTGGCTGCTTGTGAATCAGATTTATGTTACTGCTTCAACCAAAACATATAACTTCATGTTCAGGATTCAAGTTTAACTTTACTGAATGTTGCAAAATTAAGTGCAATGTAAATGGCTGTTTTCTCAAGTTCCATAGACTGGTTGTGAGATGAAACTCCAAACAAAGATCGTAACTAACTTGGTAAATGATCTTGAAGCTTGAGAATGAATGTTGCAGATCCAACCCCAGTTTTGAATTTGGTCTCGAGCATGACCTGTGAAAACATGGTCAAAGACTCAAAATCAGTGTTACCTATGACCAAAATAAACATACCATTTCTTGCTCAAAATCAAGATAGGTTGTTGTCCTCATTTTTCCAAATAGGACCTTATAATTCAGTAAGTTACAGAATCCAACTTGAAATGACACTTCAATGAGTTTTTAGACAATCACTACCTTCTCACGCAGTTCTTCCAAACAAATTCACTCATCTGCAGCATGCCGTAGAACATGACAATGAGTATAATGTTCAACGAAGATAAATGCTAGAATCAAACAAAAGATCATAATCTTTGACTATGTAAAAAGGAGTGCACATCTATCTCGACGTGGGCCTAAGTTTCTACACAAGAATAAACTCCACCAAACAATCACAAAGTGATGAAGCAAAAGAGAAAGCACCATATATCACTCTTTTTCTTCAGTAAGAAACTTTGAGATTTTGTTTGTGAAAATTCTGAAAATTTGAATAAAAAATGTCAGGCATGACACACAAGCAAGATGCAATTTGAAAGAGACTATTTTGTGGCCTAGGAGACTTGGAAAAAGACATTGTAATCTCTAATGTTTTCATGATTAATAAGAATGCTCTAAGATAATCTTGAAAACTGGATGAAAGAAATGAAGCTAATTAACTGAAACATGCAGTAGAAAAATTCAGCTCTTATTCACGTCAGGAATGAATGGCAGGAATAGTTTACTTTTTTTTGACTCCTCATCATGTGTACTTGTGCACTCCCCTAGAGCTTGTAATTTGCTATTCCAAATGTTAACAAGTTTCAGTTTCACACTTGACCTGAAGAGAAAAACATCAGGTCGTGCGAATTACTAACATATTTTATTGAGATAATATCAGAACGAGACCTAATCCTCCCAAGAAATTTGATAACATTACCTTTCATCAGAGAATACACCATCACCACAACTTGGGGTGGAAGATTGATCACATTGATGGGATGACTGTCGTGGAAGCACCAAGCAGATAGCTTCTGCAGAATGATGCAGTCTCCTTACAGCTCTAGTTTCTGCGTGATGGAAAAGAACAATAACTAGTTGCACACATTTTCTAACATCGTTGATTATTAACACAAACAAGCACTCAAGGACTAATTACCTGGCCTGAGTGGCACATCATGAACAGTCTTAATATTCTTATTTCCTGCTGCCTTTCTTGAAAACTCACTCGTGGCAAATACCTTCTTCTTGCCATGGTAAAATGGCGGAGCTGATTGACTACTTCTACAATTGCTCTCACCGACAAAGTCACTTCCAGTCCAGATATTCGCGACAGTATCCTCAATAAAGAGAAGGGCAGAGCACCAATCGTACAAGTACCATTAAGAACCAACTAGTCACCACAAGAGATTCTTGAAATACACATCAAAATAGCTTTTATCAGATTAACACAGTCAGTATCAATGGTACCAACAAAGGGAGTTCAATGCTACACATCATTTCTGACAAGTTGATTGCACATCTAACATGAAACAAAATGAACAAGTGACGTGTTCTAATTGACAAACAAGAACCAGGGACATTTAATATCTCCATAAGCTGACTAAAAGAACCTAAGCACCAATATGTATGTACCAACTCAACTTTAGCTTAGAATAAGTAATCAAAAAATATCTACATACAGTTGTGATCAACAAAAAATATATTTCATCTCTCTCTATTTATATATGTTTTGGGACGCAGTACAGATAAAGAAAGTATTTTATTGCAAATAAGGCACCAACAATGCGATGTATATGAACATCATACAATAAAAGCAAAAACAAAATGTAAGCATCAATAATTTGTGTCGTGTACAACCATCCCAGTTTCCCCAATTACAAGTAAATCCACATAGTGATTCCACTAGACTTGAAAGCAAATGAAACAAACCGGGATAAAGCTTTAACCAAACGTAGTTGGCGGAGTATGACCTCTTGATTTGAAGTTTTCTGGATTCCTAGTCTACTATAACTGACTTAATAGAATATGGTATTAAATAATCTTTTTTTTTTTTTGTTTTCTAATTAACGTGGATGGGGATTCTACATAGCCTTTAAGTTAACAAAAGAAGAAAGGCTTGCCTAGATCTCGTATTCCATCTGCCATAGATGCTTATAGAAGTGGAAATCCGACCTATATTTATATCCAACTAAAGGTAAAGGCGCTTTTCGCTTCACCGGAATTCGACCTCAATTGGTTACCGATTGGTAGTTCCTCATCGTTCATTGACTGACTCCTCATGGGGTTGAAAATAGCGCTCTGAAACCGGTGGGACAATAAATAAAAGGACATCTGTAAAAAGATACTAATGAACACAAACCGTCAAACAACCAATCAGTTGAGTAATGCATGCAACCTTATATACTACGACAGCCATTCCAAGTTATGAACATAATAGTTGTCAGTCCAATATTTTGCAAAATGATTACCATATCTTTCTCTCCTCAGTATCAGTCCATCTCATGAGACACCATATCCTTCAGAAGAAGGTACAACTAAAATAATAAATTGAGCAGAACTTATGCCCATCAAAAAACATTAGATCAATGTCAAAGAAACTGTAATACTTACCATTATCATTGACCTTAACATAACAGATCCCCATGCCTATAGAAAATGGAAACTGGGTTAAAGTTCAACCTAGGAGAATACAACTTATAAGAATAACAAACATAAAAAGAACAGTCCTACAAGGATGTAAATCTCATGGTAATAAAGAAATAGTGTTGTGATATAAAAATATTCATTTGAAACTAGAATGGATCATCATACTAATAGAAGAAAAGGTATATATGTAACACAAAAGTCAATAATGGTGTGTTTATATTGTTGATGTCCATGTATATCCACTATATAAAAGGAATTTCTGATTAGTTCAACGAATAGTAATGCTGAATTTGCAGATTTAGAATCTTCGATTTTAAATGATGTTCTTCTAATTGATCGAAGACGTATTGTAACACCCATATGCGTCATCATCTATAGATTAATATAGCCGCTACTAAAATGAGACTTAAAATACATGAAGATCATGAGGGAAATTTATGATGAAAGGGAAGTATCAGAACCTTTTCTTTTTCTTAATGAATTAAAAAGAATAATATCAAGAAAATGGGAAGAGAAGTAGTACATTACTTAACAGACGAAAGCAAGGGAAAACAAATTCTTGAACATCCTTAACATACACTGCCAGAATGACAACTTAACTTATTTTTAAAAAAGTACTTGAATTTTCTTGAAAAAAGCCAACAGGTTCTTGAAAATTTTCTTTTCTTGAATTTTCCTTAGAATATTAAGATAATAGATTTAGGGTTTAGGGTTTTGATCGGACATATCACCGAAATTCCAACATGCAAGAATTCCTTCGTTAATTAAGAAAAAGAATAATATAGGGGTGGCTCAATGCCCTTTAATAATGAGGTTAAAATTGCCTATTTGAACTGGTAAATACACCCGTAGTTGATACGCGAAAAAAAAAAATTACTACATACAAAATATATTATTTTTGTAAATTTTTATTCTACTACTTATATATTTTCTTAATAAAAAGAGTTCATTGTATTAATAATGTGAAATTTATTATCATCATATATAATTTATAGTATTATTTAATTTGTGTATTTTTCATAAATCGATTCAAAATATGAAATTTATAATTCAAAATTTTAAAAGTAAGTATAAGATTATAAATTAATAATTTATACATATTAAATAAATTTCTTATAAATTAAATATAAAATTTAGCTCAAAGAAATTGAATATCAAATGTATATTTATCTCTACTGGCCATAATCTCATTATAAATTTTAAAAATATTTAATATTATTTTATTTAACTTAACCTAGTAAAATGGCATATTTTATTTTATTTTGGTAAGAAAAGAGTAAATAGCATATAACAAAACAGTTTACAGGGTCATAAGTTGTGGATGTGCCACTACAGAAACAACCGAACTAGCGGAGGATGTATGTACAACCTGCCTAGCCGAACTAGTATTAGACATTAACCTACTGGGAGTGGGACACAGCCTGCACTCTTCTACTATACAACTCCCCATTCTTGTCAGCCCGCAAAATATCCGTCAAGGATGCTGGAGAGTTCCAAAACAACATAGTGTTATTATTCACAAAAGTAGTAGTTATGGCGACAACAACTAAAGCATCCGCTAGTTTGTTTTGTTCCCTGTAAACATGACTAACCCGTGGATCACCCATCCTGTGGAGGAGGTACCTGCAATCAATTAACAAAGGAGAGTTATGAAACAGATGGGAGTTTAACAGGTGCACCAACTGTAGTGAGTCAATGTTAATCTCCAGATGCATCATCTCATATTGCAGTGCTAAGGTGAGTCCTAGCAATAGAGCCCACATTTCCGTCTCAAGAGGCTTTGAAGTAGGACAAGTGCCTGTAAATCCAATCTCCGACACTATTCCTAAAAACACCCTCTAAGGTTGATAAGCCTGAAGCAGAATCAAAACCACTATCTGTATTAAGCATAAAGTTGGAATTTGTAGGCGGGTTCCACTTGACATACATGTGCATAGAACTACGATTTGGTTTTGGATTCCCTGCCATGAACCAGTACTCACCTGCCACGTTTGCAATGGACGAAGGTGTTACCGAGAAAGGGTGTCTCTCGAAGATATATTTATTTCGTGCCAACCAAATAGTCCAGAGACAAAAGGGAAAGAAAGTTGAAGCGGGTATGCGGTGAATAAATCTACCACCCAAAAGTGTTACAAAGCGAGACAACCAAATTGGAATTTCCAGCAGAGAAGAAGTACCCAGTGAATTAATTTGTTGAGTGATTCCTAACTCAGACCATAACGATGCTAATATAGGACATAAAAGGAACAAGTGAGCACATGTCTTTTCTATTCGCAAATCACAAAGCACACAAAGAGGGGATAGGATAATATTGATGCTATGGAGAAAACTAGATGTAGGTAGCCGTCCATGATTGAGAAGCCATAAAAATTTCTTAAGCTTAGGAGGAAAGTGCATTCCCCAGATCCAAGAGAAGTCGACATTAGTAGTTGAATTCAGTCGCAACTCTAAGTTAGTTAACTTCTTAAGTTCTGTAAAGCAAGACTTAACTGAGAAGACGCCTGTTTCCGTCAAACCCCAAGAAATATAATCAAACGATATTGCAAATCGGGGAAAATAAACAGAGTCGATTGATGCCATGATGTTATGAGGTAATTCAAAAGATAGCTCATTAAGAGACCAGTTGCGAACTTGTCGCATATTAGCTACCGTTAAGGTGGTTTCTCGTTCTGTCAGAGGTCCCTCAATGAGCATCCGCAGACTGACACCTAAGGTAAACCAAGGATCATGAAATAGATTGATACGATCTCCTTTAAAAGGCCGCCATAGCAATCCATGTATATAGTTGGCCCAGTCAAGCTTCAGAGTTTTTCAGGTACGAGAAGCAGTAGTAAGCCTAGTAGAGCGTGCTAAATATTTGTTGTAGAGAACCTTAGCCCAAAGGGAGTTTGGTGATTGGAAAAGTCTCCAAGCAGTTGACGCAAGAAGAGCTTTATTTTTAGTGCGCAAATCTTGCATACCCAGTCCACCACAATCTTTTGGTTGAGTAATACAAGACCATTTAAGAAGATGAAGCCTTTTATGGGTGGGGGTAGTTCCCCAGTAAAAGTTACGCTCACAGCGTTCCATCTGATCAATGATATGATCCGGGACTTTGATAAGCTGCATTACGTGGCTGGGAAGACTGTTAAGAGTAGATCGGATAAGAGTGGCTCTTCCTGCAACAGAAAGCAAGTTAACTTTCCAGCCCGTCAAACAGCATTTGAAGTTCTCAAGTAGGAACTGAAGGTCATTCCGATCCAACTTGTTAACATAGATAGGGTACCCTAAATATTTCCTTAAACTTTTTCCCTCTGTCATATTGAAAAAAGAAAGAGCGTGCAATTTATTAGGAGCTGCAATATTTGAGGAAAAGAAAATTTTTAATGCAACAACAAATTAAATATTTTTTTTGTATATTTGAGTATTATTTTAGAGGTTTTCATGGTTTGTTTTGGAGTGATTATTGGTTAAAATTATAATCAAAACAATCGGTATTTAAATAACTAAAATCAAATAAAAAAATAACTACGGTTCGATTCGATTTAATTCGGGTATTTTAATTTTTTTCAATTTGAAAGCAATAAGTGTGATGAGAGCATACATCTTTCAATAGACACTGACACCTCGTACATGAACAATCCATATAAAAGCTATTATAGATTTAATTAATCAATTAAACAATATTAGAGTTATTTTTACACAAATAAAGAAATTTAAATAGGCAATACTAAAATCATTATACACTAAAGATCAAAAGAATACTGATTTTTTATAGCAAAAAATAAAATGAAAACCTCAAGCTCAACAATTGTCTAACTACCCATGGAGGAGTACAACTAAATTATGTACCAAAAGCACTAGCATGAGTTTTTATATTTTTATTTATGAATAATATATAAATAATTATAAAATTTATGGTAACTCGATTCAATTTGATTTATTTTAAAATAAAATCAAAATCAAATCAAATATTAAATTTTACTATGTCTGATTCATTTTATGATACGATTTAATTTTTCAATCATAACGATAAGCAACCAAAAGTATTACAATCATTTTAAATGTTTAGATGCTATATATTTAAAATGATCAGTCATTTTTTAAATTGCAACGTTCATAATTTAAAAACATAAAGAGTCATAAGTACACTTCCTTCAATTTCTTCTTCTTCTCGATCAGATTTAAGGCACATCACCTTAACACTTAATAAATAAAATAGAGACCATTTTTGTTAGGATAATTATATCAAATGATTATTCAGTCAATTTAATTATAAAAAAATGGTTAATTCTTCTCCACCTTTATTGTCGTCGTCTTCTGCTACCAGGTTTCTTCTTTTAGATTCTTTTTCCTCTTCTTCTTCTTCCAGCTTTTTCTTCTTTGTAAAAATTCAATGTACCACGAATATGAATAGTTTTTAGAAAATTATGTATCAATAGACTCAAAACATAAAAAAAATCATATCAAACGTTTTGAGATAGTTTAGATGTAATTTTGAGTTGATTGAGATTGAATAATCAGTGTATATTTCAAGTATACTCAGAGTATATTCTATGTATAGTTAAATTATATTCAACTTTTAGAGTATGTATGATATATAATCAATATATAATTCATATATAGGTAAGTTATACCGTATAACTTATTTTCTATGATTTTTCACAAACTATATTATATGATCACAATATATCTCTTATGATTTTAGCTATTTTTATATAAACAAAAATATAATTATATTTATCATATATTAATCATTTTATAATATACATTTGAAACTATCCAAATATAAATTTGTAAAAAGATTACAAAAGGACAGCAAATATCATGTATCTTCCGACTTGTTTATATGAGACATAATATATAAATATGATCCTTAACTTGGTTTCAACGGATAACTATGCTCTCCAACTTTAAGATGAACAAGTAGACACTTAAACTTGTATAGAATTGAATAAATAAATACACATGTCCTACATGACATAAAACATGTAGGACGTAGGACGCCGCGTAAGACATAAATTTTTTTTATGTAGGATGCCAGGTAAAATGTATGTATTTTTTTGTTCAATTTTATACAAATTTAAATAACTATTCGTGCACATTTAAAGTTAAAGATCATAGACTCATAGTTACCGACTGACACAAGTTAAGGGTACTATGTCTTTAAATGAACAAGCAAAACAATGGAGCTTTAACTTAATTTGAGCTCCCCTTTTGCGTTGTTTACTTGTTTTCCAATTCAATGGCGGAAAATTATAGCCTTCAAAGTTTCCATTTACAGACAACCAATTTCAGCGAGAACGAAGTCGAACAGGAGGACCCCTCATACTCCTTTTCTCCTTCTAACCTTACCTTCTTTATTCCCTCTTTTGACGATTTTGACTCGGGCCCCGAATCCGAATCCGTTGATTCGGAGTCCGACCGCTCCGACTTGATCGCAAACCCTAGTTCCTTCTTCTATGGCAATGAAGACCAAATGGACCTTGTAACCGATTTGTTCGACTCCCGAAATGACTACGTTACGGATCATCCCCGTGTTGTTCACAGCAATTCCAATGTTAGGGTTTTGCCAAACGGTGAAGAAGTAGAGCTTGAGTTTGAATTTGATGGACTTCGGGTCGTTGGGGTAGACTCCGAGTCCGATTCAGAAGATGTGGAGGTAATTTCGGGGGTTATTCACCAAATTGGTGATTCGAGAGTGCCGAATTTGTGGAGCTGTTTTCGGGTTGGTGACGAGGGGGATTTGGATGAAGATTCAGAGTGGGAAGAAGTTGAGAGGGTTGAAGGGAGGCGGGACAATATGAGTTATCTGATTGGACGAATGGAAGAAATTTCTGTTTCTTCTGATTTCTCTTCCGAAGAAGGAAATTTGGGTTTGGGTGAAGACGGAGAAGAGGGGCAAGTGAGGAATTTAGAATGGGAATTTCTGGTGGCGGTTAATGATCTCGAAAGGAGCCTTGAATTTCACAATGCTGTTATACTTCAAGATGACGGTGGGTTTGGTACTTTTGATTTTGTTGGAAGCCAAGAGAGGTTAAAGGGTAGTCCACCAGCAGCTAAATCTGTACTGGAAAATCTTCCTTTGCTGGTCGTGAGTGATGAAGATTTGAAAGGAAGCAATGCAGCTTGTGCAGTTTGCAAAGATGAGATTTTGTCAACGGAGAAAGTGACTAGGTTGCCTTGTTCTCACTAT